>JBBPNY010000661.1:0-13623 GCA_038091165.1 Rubroboletus pulcherrimus
AGAGTTACATGAAAAGAAGCAGGCCTTATATAGTACTGGGTAGCCGGCTTATGTAACTGGATGTATATCTGGAATACTAGGGATATAGCGAGAGAGATATCCCAAGGAGGAGTAAGTCCAAGTAGAGCTACCGAAAGGTCCCGATCACGGAGACAATAGCGAGAGATGAAAAGGCGCCGATCATGAAGGGCTATGAATGATCGGCGTTAATATAAATATAGGCAGCAAAATGGAAAGGCTCCGATCAATGATCAGCGGCAGTATGGGGAAAGGCAAATAGAGACCAAATAGGTCCCAAGATGAAAGGGTCCGGGATCTCGGTGTCAATAGGGATTGACTCCGAGGGTAAAGACTCCGGGAGGAGAGGGAAACTATCCCAGTCCAGAGTATCGCCCCAGTTGTAGTCTAGGGTGGGGTCGAAAGGGAGCGTGGGAAGCAAGGGGGGTTCCGAGGGACTATGAGGGCAGCACGAGCAGAGGGACATGGTCGAGGAGGAAAATGAATTGGCCGGAGACCGTGTTGTAACACTGTATGGTTAGAATGGTGTTTCGTTGGGTGTTTATCCCATGACTTCAACAGGAACTAGACAACTACAAACAATGTACATCAGCAAACCAACCCTCATCCTGACAGAGCTATGCAGGACTTACAGAATTTTTACAGAAAGGTACCTAGTAATGCAGATCTCCACAGACCTGTAGTGACTCTACAGAATTCCACAGATGTCAGGATGAGGGTTGGTTTGCTGATGTATCAATCACTCATGGAAATGTTTCGACCACAATAAGGTGAGCTTTTGCACAAGAGACGTCATCTATATCACACTCACTCATTGCTCAGGTTCTCCCTCAGGGTATCCCGGAACTCATACATAAATCCACACAGGATTTTGGTGCACTAGACTTCAAGGTACGTACAACAAAATGCTTCAAAGGCTGGTCACTAAAGTAGTAGCTAAGGTTATGGTGGACAAGACAGCAATTAATCACGTCCATCAGCTTGATATTAACAGCACACAAGTGTCGTGTTCAACCTTGTTCCTCCTGCGCTTGGCACCATCATAGAGGAGACTTATGCTAAAATCGGCTCCCCAGCAGTCACTTGTAGCTCTGTCTGGGTTGTTTACTGCATGCTTCTACATGCCTTACAACAGCATGCTCAGGTTGAAACCACTCTCTCAGCTGTGGATGAACTGACTGAAGATGATGAGTTGCAGCTGATACCTGGCCTTCAAGACCTGCCAGAAAATGAAGATGGGTATATGGGTGGTGTGACGAATGGGGTTGGCCTTCATGAGTGTGCGTGCATTTTCTTGTGCAACAATTCATTGAACTTCGCGATACTTAGAAACTGAACATCATCATGCCCTGGATGAACTGGAAGGAGAGGATGAACTCCTTCCTCCTCACAGTACTCATGGGCTGAGTCACGGCGATGAGGATGTGCTCAATAACTCAGAACACGACTCGCCGGATGATGGATAGGATGATGATATCTAATGTGCTATATCATTTGTCGTATCGGTAAAATCCTACATCATATCAGTAAAATCTTATGTCGTATCGAGACTTGTAGACAATATGCAATTCTTGGTCGCCATGAATCTTACATTGTATCGAGACTGAGTACTATAGCACGCAAAGTCCTATATCCTTTGTCGTCTCGGCCGATGCGGTGATCGAGGGTCTCGGTGGTCTTGATTGTAAAAAAGGCGATTCGGCTTTTGGTTCCGAGAGTCTGTCAGTCACTCTGTGGGCGTCTGGGTCCTTTGTGTACTCGTAGAATGTGACAGGCAGGGCCGACATGAGTGCTCTTATGGTGAGGTAGTATCCCGACGGTGTCCACAGAATTATTGTGTACATGAGCGCGTCAAACGATGCATACTTGGGTGAATAGACGTTCAGGAATCGCGACCGTACGTCCCTGGATAGCGATCCCGAACACGACCGGCTCTTTCCCAGTGCATTGGGCCGTACCGATCACAGCAAAGAAACCGAGTGGTGGTCCATCGATGTCAAGCCGGCGACACAGGCCCGTCGATATACGCACTCTCCTGTGCGTTGTCTCGATCGCCTGGAGGGTGATCGAATTCGTGAGGACGTCTGACCATACTGTTCTCGGGATGTTATTTGCGACGATCAGAGTAGGGTTGATTGTGAATGTGTCCCCTTGTCGTCGGTATCGGATGGCAGTACTATGTGAAGAAGGGCTCGCTGATGTGGATCATGTCCCTAGACCGGTTAGACTCGATGATCTACTCGCGAGTCCCTGTTCGCAAGGGGAAATCACCTCAGGTCTTTGGCGTTCGCACCAAGTCGTACTTGGATCCGTGATGAACAAGAAAAAAATCGATGCGGAAGAACGCGAGAGCCCAACGTGACCCTTGGATGAGTTGACATTCTGTAAGCCTGTAAGGCTCGAAGCAATCAGATATCGTCCTACGATCCCGACTTCCACGTGCGCCGCGGCGCTCGACACCCTAGTGACTGTTGAGCGAATATCCTAGCGCACGAGCTCAATCATGAACGGGCTTATCAGGACGCGTGCTGAAGTGCTGATGCTGCGAGGCGACACGAACATTAGGAATTGCATGGTCAAGTCCACATCCTCATGATCCACCGTTGTATCTATACGTATTGCATTGAATCACGTCGATCAATGCGTCCCATCCTCTGTACTCGAGCAAAAACACATCCATGCGGGGAACCTGAACGAAAGGATAGCATCGTCTGATTCCCGCTGACGTGATCCACTGTGAGTCAAGCAATATTTATAAGTAAACGGAAAACACGCGCACTGTTAGATAGACCCTCTCGCCTGATGGTTCAGGTGGATCGTTTCCTTGTGGTGCCTAGCAGGAAATGAGCTATCGGGACAAGGTCTACGCCACCAGAAAAAGACATACAGGGCTCGCCCCCCGTGGATTTGGCTGACCTTGCCCGGGACGAGAGGTACCCTTGTTCGGATGCTTGGGAACAGCAGGTTTGGCAGGCGATTTAGGCTGTAATGTGTGGTGAGTGAGTGAGAACAAACTCGAGGAAGACCGAACCTGTCGTTTTACGACGGGTTTCGCGACCGCTCGCTAAAATGATATATTAGACGCGCCGCATTGGTTCGTCTATCAAAGAAGAGCACTCACTTTCTGACGTTGACCCGCAGCTATTCTCGAAGGACCCTCATTGACAGTGTTTACTCTGGCCGGTAATTGGGAACGAGATTGAAGATCGGCAGGTGGACGCGATTTTCCAGAGGGTCGGTCGAGGCTATGCAACACCGAGTCCTTCTTATTCTTCCTCTGTAGCCATTTTTTAAATATCGAACGGCCCTGCGAGGACTCGCCAGTGTCGACATTTTCCTCTGGACGCGCCTTTGCAGATGAGGTCGCTGGTACCGCACCGGACGACAGTGGGATGGGGTAGGACGAGTTGACTGGTGGTGCCTCGTCGTCACGACGATGAGCGGAGGATGTTGGGGACGGTGGCTGCAGCAGCGTTAACAGGGAAGTACGAGACGAATGTCGTGATCACCAACCTCGTCAAAGTCGAACTGAGGACCGGGCGCGCTCGACGGCACGTCTACCTATGCATTCGTGAGGACTCAGTTCGAAACGAAAAGGACGAACTCATACATCGAGGAGATCAGTATCGCCATCTTCGCTGCGGGTCTCCGACTCGGCTCGACTGGATTTTCCCGGATCTTCCTGTCGTACATACACATTGAAGAAGTCAGTGTAACTATTTTGGTAACAGAATGACAAACGCCTACTGGATTAGAATCAGGTCCCTTCTTGTCGTCGTCTTCCGAGGTCGAAGGCCGTCCATCCTTGGGAGTAGTCGGCTAACGTAGCGTGTCAGCGTGTGAGACGGTACGGAACTTCTCCACCATGCCGGTGTCAATATTTACATAGAATGGACCATACGAGTCAGAAAGGACGCTGCTAAGATTATGGATGGTGATTTTTCCGTCGCGTCGTCCAACAGCAAGATGGCTGCAATCTGCGGAGATGGCAATTGACTGTATCTCATGACCGATGACCTCGATTCCAGGGTCAATACGAGTCAGTGTTGATGTGTCCAGGAACAAGATGGAACGCGATGTGAGGGTGGTTATAAATTTTCCGTTGGCAGCTAGAACGATAGATCCGATACCATTGCTACCGAGAATCTGTGATTCCGCGAGCTGGGACCCTGTGGAGACATTGAATGACTTGATTTTCTTGTCGTTAGACGCGGCGAAGATTTGGTCGTCGTTTGACCACGCAAGCGGAGTACCCAGCCAGCTTGAGTCCACGGTAGCATTGATAGTGATGAGGTTGTCACCATTGCGACTGTCGAAGACTCTGATCGAGCCATCATAGCATGCAGTCGCGATGTACTCGTCGTTCGGGGAGAACTTGATTCCACTGACCCTTGAATTATGTTGGAGCGGGCCAACGAGTCTCTTCCCCGTCGTTATCCTCCAAATGCTCGCTGGCCCTCCTTCAGTCCCGGTGGCAAACATGGTTGAATTCGAGGAGGTGTCGACCGCAAATACCCCATCTGTCCCCTCCACGTCGATGACCTTTGCCTGGAGCTCCGCGTCCCACACGCTTGCCCCCTGCTGAGTTCCACATACTATCCACTTGGAATTCCTCGACACGGAAATGGCGTTCAGGTCCATTCCCGTTTGCTTCCCCACTTCTTGATCGTCCACAAGTCTCCATCGTCGAATCCCATCGACACTCCCACCTAAAAAATGCGCTCCATCAGGCTGGAAAGCGACTGCGTATACATAGGTAGAGTCGCCAGTGCCAAGCACTACTGTGTGGTCTTACTGAATAGTGAGCACCGCAAATCGCTCCTCAGAACTGTTACTACGCACCAGTCTTTGTCAACGACATCTTCACCAATCGTCAGCGTCGAAATGTCAAGGAAGGTATTTGGGTTTCTTCGTGATGCGTCAAGTTGATCCATAGGCGCGTTTCCTTATTCTCTATATGGGCTGTCCACACGGTGCCTCGTGCCCTTGGCGCTTATCCTTACTCGCATCCCAGTCAACTGACCTTGTTGCGACGACCAGGTAAGTGAGGCCCTCCGTCTCTTCCACCGGCAGTCGTGTCCTTGGTGCTTATTTTTACTCGGATCCCAGCAAAGTGACGACCAGGCGAACAGCCAAAGCCCAACACCGGCGAAACCTTCCATCCTTTCCAAGGATGTCTTGGCTGGGGGACTCGGTTCACGATGGGTGTACATTCCGCGTTTGACCCAAACTCGCGATATACAGCGCACACGACACGCGCGCACCCCAGCATGTTTCCGAACGGGCGGAGCACGCTCGTACTCAAAAATGCATGTTTTCCATAACATGGGAGACGAACGTATGTACGTCTGCACACTCACTCGCACCACGTCACATTCATATGTATGGGCAGGATTGGCGTTCTCGCGCAACTTGTGCGTCTCTCCGGTGCTCGAATGGCCATGTTTACACACAGCTTCGTTGTGGCCATGCCCGACGTCTAATGACAAATTCTCGGAATCACCATCGGCCAACCAAGAGTCTCATATAGTGTACGAGACGCATCACGCACGACGCACGGCTTGCGACGCGCTCTCCGTTCGGTATGCCGCCTCTGAAAGACGTCGAGATTCTCGACGAGCTTGAGACCGTTTGCGGGACATGCTCGAGCTCTGTTAAGAGAGTTAGAATGCAGGGTGTCGTCGGTTGTCCTCCGCATCAAGCACTCACTCAAAAAAAGGCCGTATAGTTCAGGGATCTCTCGCGCGTGTCGACAAGACCAAAGCGCAAACACCAACGGTTAAAAGCAGGAAAAGAAGAAGAGGTCGTGCCACGAAGCGGATGCTGTGGAACCGCAGGTACGCATAACCCACCAGAATGCGACATAGACTGATTGTGTGCCATCAAAGTCATAGTTATCGGCATAGTTATCGGCAAGACAGTAACAACACTTGGGCACTGCAGCCATAGAGGGGGCTCGCGGTGTTATTGACTCCAAATCGCGGAAGTGACAGCAACGACATCTCATCTCCACACTGGCGCCTTGTTGAACAGCACACGCCACACCCACTGCGGTCGCCCCCTCTCCTGCGCATTTGTCTTCCGCCCCTTGTATATCCCCTCTACATCCGCCTCCATCAACACCGACCCTAACACCAATTTCTTGGATGCCCCAAATAGTAATGGATCCCCGCCAGTACGTTTCCAAGTTCATCCGCCGTCAAGTTACCCAAATTGCGCATCAGCACCAACTGTGCCTCCATGGGCTTGCTGGACCCGATTCTGGGGTCGACGAGGACGAGCCATCGACAGACCCCACCGACTCCGAAAGACGGCGCCGGGATGTTTGACACAGTTGTCTATATGACTACGGCGATGATTCTCACGCTCCCTGAGAAAACTCAGCTCCTTGACGAGCGTGCGGTGGAACGTTTATGGGCCGCGTACTCGAGCTCTGGTCAAAATGGTGATATTGCAAGAGGCAGGAAAGGTTACTCCTCCTTGGTCTCGTCTTTGGCGGGACGCTGATTACAAAAAGGTGTCGGACCGCCTGTAATGCTAGTACGGACCTTGAGGATGTTCTCGCACGAATGCGTTGGGCAGACCAATAACGGGGTTAGTAATTTTTAGCACTAGGACATCACTGTATCACCAAACTCGAAATAATTAATATTTAGTCCCGGGGCAGAGAACTTCAAGTTTGGCCGATTACAGTTGAAGTTAAGCACAGGTTGTGTGGATTGTCGACTTGTCGTCTGTTTATCTGGACTCGAGCAGATCGCCCGCGAGGGGCAAAGCTGTTGGTTTCGAGAGTTGGTCAGTCACTCTGTCGGCGTCTGGGTCCTTTGTGTACTCGGGGGTGCGACATGCGACGGCCGACAGAGTGCTCTACGATCAGGTATTCCGACGGAATGGATGTCTACAGAGTGACTGTGCATGCGCGTGTTGAGCGATGCATACCTGGGTGAATAGACGTCGAGAGACCGCAGAATTGGAACCGCTCCTGTAACGCGGACACCTGCCGCCCGTGGATGGTACATATACCGACCACGACAGGCTCTTTCACAGTGCATTCCACATCGATCACAGCAGGCAAGGCAAGTGACGGGCCACGGCCCATGGATGGTGACCCGACGATGCGGGCCCGTCGGTAGTGTGAAGAGGGGCTCTCTGATGTGGATAATCAACTCGCGAGTCCTCGTTCGCAAGGGGAAATCACCTCAGGTCTTGGGCGCTCGTGGCACCAAGCCGTACTTGGGCCCGTGACAAACAAGAAAAAAATCCAAAGCAGGGAAAGTGCGGGTGCCTAACGTGGTCGTCGTACCAGTTCACATTCTGTGAGTTTGCAACGCTCGAACCAATCGGACATTGTCCTACAAATCCAACCTCCACGTGGGTAACCGATGTCCTCATTGACCATTGAGTGAATATCCTAGAGATGAACGGGCTTGATAATCAGGACACGCGCTGATCCTGTGAAGTGACACGGACTCTTAAGAATTGCATGGTCTATGCCCACATACTCACGATCGAGCGTTACATCTACATGCATTCCATTGAATCACATCGATTAATGTGTCCCATCTGCTGTACCCACGCAAAAACACATCCATGCAGGGAACCTGACCGAAAGGGCAACATCGTCTGATTCTCGCTGACGTGATTGACTGAGTCACACAGCATAAGTGAAAGGAAAACACGCGCACCATTAGACGGACCCTCCCGCCTGATGGTTCAGATGGATCATTCCCTTGTTGTGCCTAACCGGAAATCAGCTGTCGTAACGCCGTCTACCGTCAGCAGAAAAAGACATACAGGACTCGCCGCCTGTGCATCTGCAGGGCCTTGCCCGGGACGAGAGGTATCCTTGCTCGAATGCTTGGGAACAGCAGGTTTGGCAGGCGATTTAGGCTGTAACGTGTAATGAGTGACTGAGAACAAACTCGAGGAAGAATGAACCTGTCGTTTTACAACAGGTTTCGCGACCGCTCGCTAAAATGATATATTAGACGCGCCGCGCCTTCGTCTATGAAGGAAGAGCACTCACTTTCTGACGTTGACCCGCAGCCATTCTCGAAGGACCCTCATTGACAGCGTTTGCTCTCGCTGGTGATTGGGAACGAGATTGAACATCGGCGGGCCGACGCGAACTTCTAGAGGGTTGATCGGGGCTATGCAATGTTGAACCCTTCTTATTCTTCCTCTGCAGCCACTTTTTAAATATCGAACGGCCCTGCGAGGACTCGCCAACATCGATATTTTCCTCTGGATGCGCCTTCGCAGATGAGGTCGCTGGTACCGCACCGGACGATGGTGAGATAGCGTGGGACGAGTCGACCGGTGGTGCCTCGTCGTCACGAGGATGAGTGGAGGACGTTGGGGACGGTGGCTGTAGCAGCGTCAACACGGAAATAAGAGACAGATGTAGTGATCACCAACCTCGTCAAAGTCGAACTGAGGACCTGGCGGGCCCGACGGCACCTCGACCTACGCCATCATGAGAACTTGGTTCAAAGCGAAAAGGACGAACTCATACGTCGAGGAGATCACTATCGCCATCTTCACTGCGGGTCTCCGACTCGACTCCACTGGATTTCCCGGGATCGTCCTGTTGTACGTACACGTTGAAGGTGTGAATGCAACTCTTTTGGTAATAGAATGACAAACACCTACTGGACTAGAGTCTGGTCGTTTGTTGTCGTCGTCTTCCGATGGTGAAGGCTGTTTGTCTTGTTGTTCTTCCTTGGGAGTAGTGGGCTATCGTAGTGTGTCAGCATGAGAGACGGTGTGAGACCTCTGCAACATGCCAGTGCAAGTACTTACATAGAACGGACCATATGAGTCGGGAAGGATACTACTGAGATTATGAATAACGATTTTTCCGTCGTGTCGTCCAGCGGCAAGACAGCCGCTATCTGCGGAGATGGCAATTGACTGTATCTCAGTACTGTCCTCGATTCCAGGGCCAATACGAGTCAGTGTTGATGTGTCCAGGAACAAGATGGAACGCGATGTGTAGGTAGCGATAAACTTCCCGTTGGCAGCTAGAGCGACAGATTGGACACTAGTGCCGCCGAGGATCTGTGATTCTGCGAGCTGGGACCCTGTGGAGACATTGAATGACTTGATTTTCTTGTCGTTAGACGCGGCGAAGATTTGGTCGTCGTTTGACCATGCAAGCGGAGTGATTGGGGGCATCAAGGGTGTGACAGTCCTGATCGTGATGAGCTTGTCACCACTGCGACTGTCGAAGATGCAGATCGGGCCACGAACGCAGCAAGTGGCAATCTGCTCGCCATTTGGGGAGAATCGGATTCCAGTGACATCATTGTCATGCTGGAGCGGGCCGACGAGTCTCTGCCCGGTCTTTATGTCCCAGATGCTTCCTTCACTTCTTCTAGTCCCGGTGGCAAACCTGGTCGAATCAGGGGAGACGTCGACTGCCCGCACCGAGTTTGTGCCCTCCACGTCGATGACCTTTCCCTGGAGGTCCGCGTCCCACACGCTCGCGCCCTTTCCAGTCCCACACACAATCCATTTGTGGTCCCTCGACGCAGAAATGGTGTTCAGGTCCATTCTCGTTTGCTTCCCCACTGCTTGACCGTCTTCCAGTCGCCATCGTTGAATTCCATGGATATTCCCCCCCAAAAGATGCCTTCCATCAAGCTGGAATGCGACTGCCCACACCCGTAAAGAGTGACCGGTCTCAAGCACTGTTGTATGGTCTTACGGAATTGTGAGCACCGCAACTCACTCTTCAGAACTGCTACGCACTGGTTTTTGTTGACGACATCTTCACCAATGGCACACAATCGTCGGCGTCGAAATGTCAAGGAGGGTATTTCGGTTTATTCGTGATCGGCGTAAAGTTGAACCATAAACACGTTTCCTTATTCTCAATGTGGGTCTGTTGATGCAGGCGCCTCGTGTCCTTGGGCGTTGGCGCTTATTCTTACTCGGATTCCAGCCAATTGGCCTCGTTGCGACGACCAGGCGAGTGAAACCTTCCGTTTCTTCCACGGGCAGCCTGCGATTGCTCGTCATGTCTTGGCTATGGGACTCGGTCCATGATGGGTGTACAAGCCGCATCAGACCAACTCGCGACACACCATCATGCACAAAATACGCGTGCACCCCAGCACGCTGTTGAGGATCCGGGCGCGCTCATACTCCAATTGACTATTTCCCACAAAATAGGAGACGAATGCATGTCTGCGCATCACTCGTATCAACGTCATATTCATATATAAAGGCAGGATGGCGTTCTCCCGCTTTCTACGTGTCTCTCTGGGCTCGAATGGTTGCACTCACACCCATGATCGCCACAAAATCGCCGGTGACTGTTCTCAGGTGCTAATACATTAATCTTTGTGTGGAGTATGGTTTGTGCTGATATGATTATATTACGTGGATAAGCGACTCAGACATCTGTCAACGACCGAGTTTCAACATTCTGCGACGTGAAGGACATCCAACCACATCGTCCTCGAACGATGCGGCATTTGTGTCTCTTCTCCGCAAATTGGGTCATTGGGCAGCATGAGGCTCCACGTTGCAGAAGAGAAGACATGCGTTTCTCGTCCCACTGGCAGTGCCTTGATCTGGGTCCTTGCCGTTCTCGGGGTCGGGGCTCGTCAGCGGGGGTAATCAGAACAGAGATCCCAGCCGGGAACGGCGGCGCACAGGAGACGGGCCACTCGATTGAATGGGAATGGGCTTACTGGTTGGTACGACACTTGTGTTTTGTGGTGCGGGTGAGGTGAAGAAGTGGCTAAATATCTCCCGTAGGTAAACCAAAGAGCCAAAGCTTAGGAAGATAGTATTCCCTTCCTCCCCCACTGGGAAGGCTCACCGCGAATCATTGTCACTGCAGTATTCATCACCTGCTCAACTTAGTAGTGGTTCAACTATCCTCCTGTGTTTCGTCGGGGTGTTCGCTGCGGCGCTCAAGAGAACTCGGCTTTTGTCGCATCTGGACTTGGACCCCTGACGAACAAGAAGGGGGAGAACGTGAGAGCCTAACGAGCGGCCCTCATACGAGTTGAGATTCTGTAGATTTGACAGCTCGAATCGATCAGACATGGTCCTACAAACCCAACCTCCCCGTGCGCATCCGGCTTCCTCGATGACTGTTGAACGAATATCCTAGCGCGCGGGCTCAATCGTGAACGGGCTTATCGGGACGCGTGCAGTGGGACACGAACTCAAAGGATTGCATGGCCTATGTTCACATACTCACAGTCCAGCATCATATTTATGTGTATTGCAGTGAATCACATTCATCAATGTGTCCCATCTTCTGTACTCGAGCAAAAACACATCCATGCGGGGAACCTGACCGAAAAGACAGCATCGCCTGATTCTTGCTGACATGATCCACTGAGAGTCAAGCAATATTTGTAAGTAAACAGAAGATACGCGCACCGTTAGATGGACCCTCCCGCCCGATGTTTCAGGTGGATCGTTTCCTTGTGGTGCCTAGCAGGAAATGAGCTATCGCTACGAGGTCTACCACCACCAGAAAAAGACATACAGGGCTCGCCGCCCGTGGATCTGCCTGACCTTGCCCGGGACGAGAGGCATCCTTGTTCGGATGCTTGCGAACAGCAGGCTTCGCAGGCGATTTAGGCTGTAAGGTGTGATGAGTGACTGAGAACAAACTCGAGGAAGAACGAACCTGTCGTTTGACAACGGGTTTCGCGACCGCTCGCTAAAATGATATATGAGACGCGCCGCATTGGTTCGCTATCAAAGAAGAGCACTCACCTTCTGACGTTGACCCGCAGCCATTCTCGAAGGGCCGTCACTCGCTCTCGCCGGTGATTGGGAACGAGACTGAAGCTCGGCAGGCTGACACGAATTTCTAGAGGGCTGATCGGGGCTATGCAATGTTGATTCCTTCTTATTCTTCCTCTGTATCCACTTTTTAAATATCGAACGGCCCTGCGAAGACTGGCCAATATCGAAATTTTCCTCTGGACGCGCCTTTGCAGGTGAGGTCGCTGGTACCGCACCGGACGACAGTGGGATGGCGTGGGGCGAGTCTACCGGTGGTGCCTCGTCGTCACGAGGATGAGTGGAGGATGTTGGGGACGGTGGCTGTAGCAGTGTCAACACGGAAACAAGAGACGAATGTAGTGACCACCAACCTCGTCAAAGTCGAACTGAGGACCTGGCGTGCTCGACGGCACGTCGACCTATGCCATCGTGAGAACCTGGTGTAAAGCGAAAAGGACAAATTCTTACGTCGAGATCAGTATCGCCATCTTCGCTGCGAGTGTCCGACTCCACTCCACTGGATTTTCCGGGTTCATCCTGTTGTATATACAAATAGAACGAGTCAGTGCAACTCTTTTGGTGACAGAATGACAAACTCCTACCGGATTAGAGTCAGGTAGTTTCTTGTCGTCGTCTTCTGAGCTTGAAGGCTGTTTGTCTTGTTGCTCTTCCTTGGCGGTCGACTGACGGAATGTGTCAGTGTGAGACAGTGCGGGACTTTTGCAACATGCCGGTCCACATATATACTTACATAGAATGGACCATACGAGTCGGGAAGAATACTGTTGAGATTTCGAATAACGACTTTTCCGTCAAATCGTCCAGTGGCAACATAACTATTATCTGTGGAGATGGCAATTGACTGTATCTCATCACTGTCCTCGATGACAGGGACGATCTGAGAGAACGTCGATGTGTCCAGGACCCAGATGGAATGCGATGCGAAAGTCACGATAAATTTTCCGTTGGCAGCTAGGGCGATAGATTCGACACCACCGTCATGAAGAATCTGTGATTCTGACAGCTGGGACCCTGTGGAGACATTGAATGACTTGATTTCCTTGTGGTAAGACGCGGCGAAGATTTGGTTGTCGTTTGCCCACACAAATGGAGTGGCCGGGAAGAATGAGGTTGTGGTAGTCTTGACGGTGGCGAGCTCGTCACCGTTGCGACTGTCAAAGACGCGGATAGAGTCGCTATCGCAGGCTGTAGCGATCTGCTCGCCATTTGGGGAGAAATTGATTCCATTGAGAGGACCGTCATGCTCGAGGGGGCCAACAAGTCTCTCCCCGGTCTTTATATCCCAGATGCTCGCTGTCCTTCCTCTAGTCCCGGTGGCAAACCTGGTCGAATCAGAGGAGACATCGACTACCCACACCGCGCTTTTGCCCTCCACGTCGATGACTTTCTTCCGGATCTCTGCATCCCACACACTTGCCCCTTCCTGAGTCCCACACACAATCCACTTGTGGTCCCTCGTCACAGAAATGGCGTTCAAGTCCATCCCCGTTTGCTTCCCCACCTCTTGACCATCGGCAAGTCGCCATCGTCGAACCCCATCGCCACTCCCTCCCAAAATATGCTTTCCGTCAGGGTGGAAGGTGACTACCCACACCTTTTCAGAACGACCGGTGTCAAGCACCATGGTATGGTCTTACTAAATTGTGAGCATTGCAAATCACTTCTCAGAACTGACACGTACCGGTCTTTGTTGACGACATCTTCACCAATCTTGTCACCAATGGTACACAATCGTCGGCGTCGAAATATGAAGGAGGGTGTTTCGGTTGACTCGCAATGCGTAAAGTTGATCCACAAACACGTTTCCTTGTTCTCAATATGGGTCTG
>JBBPNY010000662.1:0-13613 GCA_038091165.1 Rubroboletus pulcherrimus
AGATCCCCTCTAGGAAACTATCGCCCAAACGGACTGGACCATTTGAAATCACCCAAGTTGTCTCATTGGTGACTTGTCAACTAAAGCTGCCGAGCCAATGAAAAATTCACGATGTTTTCCACGTGTTGCTATTGACGTCATATTCGGAAACAGACAAATATGGACCAGTGTTCCCTTGGCCCCCTCTGGATTTAATCGGAGCCAAAGAAGAATATGAAAGTGATCAGATCATCAATCATCGGGGCAATGCTAACCAGAGGCAATACCTGGTGCACTGGAAAGGATATTCAGACTCAGAACAAATGTGGGAACTGGAGGGAAATCTGGGAAATGCCACTAAAGAATTAATCTGCTATAATCGGCTGAAGGCACTTGAAGTGAACTCCCCAGCTACTCATGCCGTCCCAGTATCCCCTCACCCACATCATAACCACCTTCTCATCTACGCCCAAAGACTCCTCTATGCCTCAATCCTCCAAGCTCCCATCCCTTTTCAAGCCTTGGAAAGGGAACCCTTTTTCTTGACCAATGACAACCTCATTCACCCCTCCTGACTGTACCAAATTTACAGAACCATTCGCACCCTTTACTCCCAGACCCCCTGTGCACAGCAGATTCCTGTATTTTCCCCACAGACTTCTGCAAGGGCATTCCAAGGGATGCCACTGCCTTATTGGCCCTTGGACAGGGATTGTTGGAGGCCAGAAATGCCACCCTGGACCTTCTCTGGGTCGGAGGCTTTGACCTCTGTGTCATACTCCTACCCACTAGAATCTTATCCTCAGTTTTGGATCCCATCCTCAGCGCCCTCTCTGAAACTGAGCCACAGCACTCTTACAAAACCCCCATGTCCCTTGGATTGTCCCAAAGACGACAGGTGGAGTGCCTTCGCACCCCTTTCCTCACAGCAGATTGTCCTGGAGACACAGCTATCTCTCCAGACACACACACCTCCCCCTCCACTGCCATTGACCAATCTGCCACCCTACCCATTCCCTCTCAAGTCTTCCCCGCTGCCAATCCCTCCTCAGAATTGGGTAGAAGAACTTGACTCAGAAACAGGCTGGCCCCTATCCACACATGGGATTTATTCACAATCTCCCCTATCTGTATACTTCCCACCAGTCTGGCCAAATTACTTGTAGCCAGAGCCCCTACCCCTGGGCCCTCCTCCCCTTCTACCAAGTGTAGCATCTCTTCCCCCACTCCAGCCCCACTTGGAAATGGGAGTGAACCCACAGATGACATACGGTCTCCCACATCTATCTCAGGAAGAGCCCCAGTACCCCTTTCCCAGCAATACCAACAGATGGGACCTTGCTTCATCTGCAACAGCCACTGACACATCTGTGTCGACTGCCCCTATTATACTTGCCCCATATGCAACTACCACACCTGGGCACCCTCAATATCACTGCCCTCGAGCACACTGTGGCGTTTGTGAAGGAGAAGGCCATTCCCTTGCCATCTGGCCCCAAGAGGCTCTGGACCCCACCAAGTGGGACACTACCAATGTGGATGACCCCACAGGAAATGATGTCTGAGACAGTGCCTTGGATCTACACTGGGGGTAATGTTACAGTACAGTCCCCTGCTATTGTATTTTCCTCTTCAATCATGTCTGCCTGTTCCTGCTGCTCACCCAGCCCCACATAACCCCCCACTCTTCCCACGCTCCCTTGACAGTATTCAACAATAATCCAACCCTGAGTCCTTCCTGTTCTGACATTTCCAAGTCCGGAACCACCATTCCAAGTTGTCATTCTGGCCCTACCATTCCGAAGCATTCCGAGGAAAATTTCCCACACTATTCCAAGGGTTCCAAGATTGTCATCTCAGAACAGACTTGGAACCGCTCCAAAGTGTTCCGAGGTTTTTTCCCACACTCTTTCAAGGGTTCCGAGATTGTCATCTCGGAACAGTCTTGGAACCATTCTGGAACTGGTTCTGGAACTTTCCCACGCTCTTCCAAACTCGGAACATTCGGAATCAGCTTCCACTTTACTTGGACTATTTATCCAGTATTACATACGAGTACACCTCCACCCACAACACATACATATATGTTATTTTCTTACTAAGACACACCTCAGTCATTTACCACCATCTCTGGCAGCGGCTGAGGTGAGTGTTTTTGTTTCTCTATTTGACCTGTAGCTAATGTACTATAGCTTGGGCATCTCTGCCTTTTTCATAGATTCTGTCACATCTGCATGCAATTGACCACCCAGCTTTCTCAGATGCCAGCACCAGTTGCAGCTTGGTGATCATTATCGGCACCAGGTGGTGTGCATGGAGACTGCACAAACATTGGAAGTCCAACGGACAAGACATTGGGTGGGCAGAAAGCATTGCATTCAAGCTACTCATTTACACCCTGCTCATACTTGACCAATCCAGCACACCACTTGCAGTTTATTGTGACAACCAAGGAGTTGTCAACGGCTGGAAAAAAGGCCAGAGCTGAAAAACTCCCACCAATACCACATCCCAGAGAATTCACAACCTCCTGGCATCCCCTCTGCATTGGGTGTTCACAAAATACATCCCCAGTCCAGACAACCCAGCTGACAGACCATCCCATGGCAGGTATCCCTCCACCATGCTTTTACTCCCGCAGATCACCATACCTGAGGAGATCAGCAGTTATGTCTTCAACTTCAACAACCCCCAGTGCAACGCACTCTGCATCTAACATTGACTTTGCACGTCTGCAAGCACTGCCCACCTCAGGGTCTCAAGCCTCACAATTGCCCTTGCACTCATCCTGTCATGGCACAAGAACAGTCAGCACACACCTCACAAACACAGTCCTCCCCTACCCAATGAACCTTATACCCACCTTTTCTGTTTTGCACCCTCACTGTGCCACCAAGGATCAGCTAGAGAAGTGGCTCCCACACCCTGACTCACTTAGTGTCCTCAGCTCCCCAGCGACATCTAAACTCCAAGAGAGAGTCAAAGCCATCACCTTAGAGGGTTGGGCAGAGAGTACTTGCACCATGTACAGTGTGGGACTTGTGTATCACATTTTTTGTGACAGCAGAGAGGTCCCAGAAAAAGATCATGCCCTAGCCAACACAGCACTAGTCTCTTCTTTTGTCTCAGTGCTCGCAGGCTCACTCTCAGGCAAAGCCATTCAGAAATATATTTATGGTGTATGAGCCTGGCACACCCTCTATGGACTGCCATGGATCTTGCATGAAGACCAAATAGTCACAATGTTGAAGGGCATAGCCAAACTCGCCCCACCCACAGTCAAACAAGACAAGTGCAAACACATTACCATTCAGATAATGTCACTCATTAAGGACAAGCTTGACCAGGCCAACCCTTTCGATGTAGCCTTTTTTGCTTGCCTCACCACTACTTTTTACACTGCAGCACAAGTAGGTGAATTCACACTTCAGAGGCTCAACACCTTCAATCTCACAGAGCACATCACCCACAGAGGTGTGCACGATGACACCAATCGCAATGGTTTACACACCAAAGTTTTCACTCTCCCACATACAAAATCCAGTCCCACAGGCAAGGAAGTACACTGGGCAAGGCAGGATGGATCAACAGACCCAATGGACACTTTCGACAGACATATTAAAGTCAATGACCCCCCTGTCGATGGTCCCCTTTTTGCTTACAAGACGACAAAGAGTTACCAACCAATAACACGACAAGCCTTTACCATGTGTCTCAACACGTTTGCCCAGGCAGCAGGACTTGACTGTGGGCACAGACATGGCATTCACATCAGAGCTACGCTGAAATACCTGCTTCGAGGAATCTCTTTTGACGTCATGAAAGTCAAAGGCTGTTGGGCCAGTAATGCTTTTCAGCTCTACCTCAGGAACCATAATCAGATACTAGCTCCGTATGTGCAGGCCATGCCACCCAAGACAGCTCTGGAGTTCACCAGGGTCACCATGCTGCCAGTACATTAATCAGCATCTCTTTATGAGTACCGTCCTCCTAGCACCTGGGATCTGAGTGTCACCTCGTCGTGTCGGGCCCATCCTAGCTTTTGGGAAACACAGCTGATGCTCAAGCCCCACAGGTTTTTGCAGATTGTGGCTGGGAGGCGCTTTGTGCCTTTGCCCACACTTGCTTCACTCTTCTCTCTCTGCAGCCCGAGTCAGATAGCAACAAATAAAGATGGTCATTCTAGTAGTACGAGAATCTGAGTAGGAATAGAATTTAGTCTTTCTTCAAGTGGCTGTGTCTCGGCGGCTCTCTCTCTTCCATTCTCTCAACCAGTCAGCCTACCAACTGCTCCCCGACCTTTCCTTTCTTTTCACCCACCCACCACACCCTTGATTCTTTCGGGACTCCCTGGTCAGCCCTCAGAATCACCTTGCATGACCCTTGCTGTTGTGTTCTCCTGAACTGATCACCCACAACTGACTGCGTGTGAGGCTTTCCCAGCCTGCCCACACAGCTGACGCTTGGGCTCCACAGGTGCTTGCAGATCGTGGCCAGGAGGCACTTTGCACCTTCACCCACACTTGCTTCACTCTTCTCTTTCTGCAGGCCAAGTCACATAGCAACAAATAAAGACACATATTTTGGCACAGAGTCCACACACTCACAGTGCACTCAAGGATTGAAAAATTGCAACAGCACAACAACAACACAATGAAAACACATGTAATCAAGTGTCAGGGCCTTCATAAATACTATGGTTAGGCCCTGGAACAAAAAAAGTTCACTTTCTTGACATTTTTAACCCACTGTACAGTGCTGTACAATGGGAACCTAACTGTAGCACTGTGTGACTGTAACTGGCTGTACAGCACTGCATAACTACTTCTGGTTTTGCTGATTGGCAGGTGGGTCTATCAGCAAATAAATGTGCAATATACATTAATCAATTAATCAATTTATCTTGAGAGATAGTGTTAGACTAAGCAGGCTTATTAAATAATTGCAGCCATTGTAACAGCATAGTTGTCACACTACTATATAAGATCAGTTACATTGTGTTGAACATAATGCACCATGCCAGGATATAGCTAGTAGTGATGCTCAAGTCATCCATATGTGATGAAAATAAGGTTTGGGTAGCTGACTAAGTCTGACAGTGCTAACAAAAGTTGATCAGTTCAAACCAGTTCAAACCAGTTCATAGATTTCATCCAAACTCTGAACCTGAACCTACTGCTATTGGCTGAACCTGAACCTGAACTGAGCTGCAGTTCAGATTTGAACCTTAGGTTCTGAACTGAACTTCAGCAACTCCACTCAAGACATGACCAGTGAGATTCAACCAAAAGGGCCCAACCAAGAGCAGTGTTAATCAGCCACATGGTTCACTTTGTGAAGTCCCCCATCTGTCCATCAATCAGTCAAGACTCAAGAAGCTGCTGTTAAGGTCATGCTCTGAGGGTTACTCTGGGGAGTCCAGAGATAATGAGAGGGGGTGGGGACGTGGTTTCACTGTATGTGGTGTGCCCTTGTTGGAGTCCTGTCCCAGATTTTGGATTGGAGGAGTTGGAGGTTAGACACAAGTGTTGGTAGGCACTTGGTCAAGTGGGTCGGATGTGAGTCATCAAGACTTGATTGGAATCAGGGGGGTGAACCAAGATGATATTCAAACTGAGGAATACATGATTTGGAGTGGAGGGTTTTATATATGGAGGATGGAGGGGGGATTGGTAAGTACTCCATTGGATTACTAAGTAGTTATGGAGCCAGATGTAAGTATGCCAGAGCTGTGTTCCTAAGTGAAGCACAGGGGCCTTGGTCCAATACAATGCTTTGCAGAAGCCCATGGTTTTTCCAAACATTGAATAAGTATAACTTTGCAGTGTCCAGCGTGGTAACAGTTTTATTGCATGGGATAAATTTGACTTCTTTGGAGAACCTGTCCACCTCAACAAGGATGGAGTTGAATCCATTAGATAGGGACAGATCTGTGATGAAATCTGCTGATACGTCAACCCATGGCATATCCAGTACTTCCAGTGGGTTTAATTTGCCAGAAGGGACTGTATTACTCCCCTTAAACCATTGACATCTTCGCAACATGAAATGTAACTCTTAACAAATGTTGCCATTCCTGGCCAGAAGTAGCTGCATGTTTCTGTAGTGTGGACATTGTGCCTGCCTTGTTTACACTCGGCCTTGTGCTTGCCACCTATTCACTTGCATTCAGGGCAGGTGTTCTTGGGCTTCTTGCAATCACAGATGAGATGCCCTGTCTTGCCGCAGTTGAAGCCAGAGTTACCCGGGCACATGTTTGCAGCTTTTATGTTAGTCAAGGAGTTTCCGAAACTCTGTTTCTTGTTGTTGTTATTGTTTGCCCACATGGGGCGGGTTCATTGTTGCAGGGTGAATGCCTCCTGTGATTTACTGATTTCTCGGAGTTCCTTGAGAGTACCATCAACTGTGATCTGACAGACTTCTTTCTCAAAGAGCTTCTGTACAAGCTCCCTTGTGGTGTTGCTCTCGAGAAGCCATACACCAAATGTGTTGTCTATTTTGGACTGATAGTACAGTCCTCTCCATTTAGTGATGAATGAGTTGATGTTCATCCTTTCTTGTTTGAATGATGTGATTTTCTTTTTAGCTCAGTCTGTCTGGAGCTGAGGGCGGAAGAGACCCTCAATTTCACCTTTCAAATTACTCCATAGGTTCAGGGTGGAGGTCCCTGCTGATAGCTTTGCAAGTTCTGTCTTGGCAAAGTATGATCCCTTGGTGCCCTTTAAGCGTGAGAGCATGGCATATGCTGTTACAGTACACTCCCCAGCTGTTTCATTTTCCTCCTCGGCCATATCTGTTGCTCCTGCTGCTCACATATTCTCAGACCCTGTCTCTATTGACACCGAGATCCCAGACCCTGTCTCTACTGGCCCTAAACAGGGTCTGTTCTCCTTTCCCCATAGTGCTGCTGATCATTGATCAGTCTCTTTTCATCTCGGACTCATTTCATCTTGCCCTCTATATCTTTATTAATGTCAATCACTTACAGACTCTGTGATCGGCACCTTTCGGTAGCTATACTCAGACTTACTTCCTTCTCGGGATCTATCTCTTGTTAGATCTCTAGTGCTCCTGTCTTACTCATCATTACATAAGCTGGCTACCATTAGTATATATAAGCACCTGCTTCTTTCTGTAACAGGTAACCTTGATCTATGCCTATCTGTGTAATATCTTATTCCTATCAAACTGGCCCATCAGCGTTTGATTAGACTTCATCTTCTCATGCTTCTTTTGTTGCTTCTCTCGTGTCGATCAACAGATCAACGCTGTCATCACTCTCGCCTTTGATAGGGAGAGCCCCTGTCCATTGGACATACAGTATCAAGTCCAGTTGCTGTGCTTCGCCTGTTCAGATTCCATGCTGGAACTCTGCTCGCTGCATACAGTGCCAGTCCAGTTTCTGCAGCTCGTCCATGGCATACGGTGCCAGTCCGGTTGCTGCTATGTGTCACACCTTCCAAACGGTATCAAGCCTGGTTGCTGGAACATGTTGTGCTCTGCCAGGAGCAAGGTGTTACGCACTCGCATAACAATGCACAGTTCTATCTGTGGTGTGTTGTTTCATCAAACATGAAGTGTTTGGGGTTACAGTCCCTCCAGGACTGCATCTTTACCCACCAATCTTCAAATTTGGCCTTGGACCCATTGTATTCTCCAGAGTCCATGAATATTTCTACTTCAGAGGAGGTCCTGCCTTCTGAGTTTCTTGGACCAGCACTGGCCCAGTTGTGTAGGCCTAACATCTCTCTGGTGCGTTGGTCTGCTTCTTCAGTTTTCTCGACTGCTGCCTCAAGCTGTTCATTGGCTTGGGTGAGAGCATTAATGAGCTGAGTCCTTTGTAGCTGAAGTGCTGCAATTTGTGTAGAGTGTGTGTTCAACGCCTCGACTAATTGTACAACTTGTTCTGCAGTTGCCATGATGTGACTAGTAAGGGTAGGAAGAGAGTGTAGTTAAGTAGGTACGAGGGCATAGATACGGCCTTTCTAATTGTGGGATATAGTTGTCTAGATAGACTTGTCAGTCATTAAGGTAATACTTCTTATGTGGCCTTTGCACACATGGCTAAGGGATGGGAGTGTGATAGTGGTCTCTACTGGCTAAATCACCTCAAATCCTGTCTTCTGATTCTGTGTTGTGCCTTGCACAATGCTGAATGTACACTTCATATACATCAGGCAGGAGGAAGGGAAGAGCTACTTCAGGAGGGATGTCTTGCCCAAAGAACTCATTAAAGATACCTTCTTGTGTACCAACTAACACAAGACTTGGCATCAAAGGTAATGGGGAACAGGGGTGAAATGATCAACAGAGTGCGAGTGCACTCTCTACTCTGGCCCAGATGTCATAGTTGATAGGCAGATATGCAAGCTCTGGCTCAGTGTCTTCTTCTTTCTTTGATGTTTCTAGATTCAAAGGGATGTCTCAAACTTGATAGGCTCTGATGTGGACTCTGGCGATAATCTGGCCGAGTAGCACTCTAAGCTGGGAGAGGGTGATACTAATTGTCTTCAGTGTGTCAGTTCTACTCAAATTTTACTACACTCCTACTTGTGGGGGAGCAGAGGCTTCTGCAGAGTAAAGGGCTCTTTAAACATCCAAGGCTTCACTGGCGACTGTTGTCTGGAGAAAGAGGTAGTTTAGTTCTAATGAAACACCCAAAGCCTGACTCTATACAGGGTCTACTCTAAACGGGGCAAAGAGAAGAAGAGTAGACTGAGTTGGAATGCTCTCAATGAAGGAGGAACTCTTTGGGGAGAACTCCAAGAGAACTAAACTGAGGTTCTCTGAAGGGCGACTTCGGCCTTATATACTACTGACTATGTGTACAGGAGTTATGCTATGATCTACGATACAACATGAGGAGGCAGCACACATCACAATGGAAGTGTGTGGAGATTAAGTACATGCATGATGTGCCTGGCATCATAATGGAAGAGGAATGGAAATGAAAGAGGTGAGGCTGACACATGGTGTGGCAGAATGGAAGAGAAGCATGCATTGTGCACATGTGAAGACATGAATGCAGTGACCCATGAAAGGGTGAAAGGAAAAAGGGTTTCCAGGGTCACGTGCAGCTGAAGATAAGATAAGATATGAAATGAAAAGAGAAACAACTAAGTCCAAAAAGTAATGTTTGTAACAGAGATCTCCCCCCCTCAGTGTACCCCAGATTGCTAGCACATCAACCAGGTGGTGTGCAGAGCAACGAATTGGGCTGTCTGGGTTGACAACAGCTCCAAGGCCTTGGTATCCAACGTCTATCATAACTTCCTTGACATCTTCTTGGGAGAAGAATCAAACTGAATGCTGGAATGGAAGCTTTGGGATCACGCAATTGATCTCAAGTCCAATTTCATGCTGAAGAAGGGATGGGTTATTCCTCTTTCAAATACCTATATGGATAACATGCAGACTTTCATTGAGAAGGAGTCCACAAAGGGGTATATCCGCCCCTCCAAATACTCATAGACTAGCCCCACCTGCTTCATTCCAAAGAAGGATAGAAAGAAGTGGTTGGTAATGGATTACTGTTAACTTAATGAAGGCACCATCAATGTCATATACTGAATCTCCGGTCCTCTGGACCCATCTCCAATCCTCTTATTCTCAAGCTCTGATGTGTTTTCAGTCAGAGATACAACTCCAACTCCCAGACTTGTACTATACTTCCCTCCATTCTTAAGTACCATATTAGTATTAGTCTCGCCTCATAGATCTCTCCGTTCCTGTGTTTGCTTAGGAACACAGCTCCGGCTTCTTGTACATCCAGCTTCACTCCTCCTTAGTGATCTCCTTACTAAACTCCATTACTAATCACCTCTGACTCTGTATAAATACTTTGTCTCTGCTGTATGTACATTAGCTTGTAATCAATTCAGACACAGTCCTCAATCCCTTCCCTCAAAGATCCTCTGAACCATCCTCCCACTTCAAAAGAGCTGATCCAATACTTGGCATAGCACATAAGCTGAAGCCAAATGTTCATAGTCCAAAACTCTGACATTCCAGAGTTCCTTCAATCACCACCCATCTGTCCAAAACTCTGAAATTCTGGAGTTGCCTCAAGGAGTCCAACATGGCTTTAACAGTCAAGAACACCTATGCACTGCCCTTGATCTTGATGTGGATTGATCAGCTTAAAGGCACTAATATATTCACAGCCATGGATCTCTGATGGGGATTCAACAATGTCCAGATCAAAGAAGGTGATGAATGGAAAGGAGTGTTTGTCATGCCAATAGGGGCTTATGAGTCCATGGTGGTGTATTTTGGAATGTGCAACTCACCGCCCACATTCCAACAGATGATGCACAATATCTTTAACAGCATGTATGCTGTCCCCATCATCTACCTCAATGATTACATAGTCTTCACCAAGGAAAAGACCAAGCAGGAGTATGAAGCTATTGTGTGAGAAGTTCTCGGTTGTCTCCAAGAAAATGACCTATAAGTCAAGCCTGAGAAGTGATGTCATTTCTCCAAGGAGAAGCTTGACTTCCTCAGCATGGTCGTATCCAAGAAAGAAGTTGAGATGCAGGACATGATGGTTGCCAGGGTCCTTGAATAGCCTACCCCAAAGAAGGTCAAGGACATACAAGGTTTCCTTGGACTCTGCAACTACTACTGGAGATTTATCCACAGATTCATGGACATCACCTGTCTGCTCAATGACCTGACAAAGAAGATCACCCTGTGGCACTGGGGTAACAAAGAGCAGTCTGCTATGGACTCTCTCAAGGACAAGTTCTGGACTGCACCTCTCCTCACATATCCAGACTGGGAAAAGGAGTTCTGGTTGGAAATGGACACCTTGAATATCACGACTGGAGTGTGCTCTCTGTCACATGTGATGACGATCTTTGGTGTCCAGTCTCATTTATCTCCCATTCCTTCAACAGCACAGAATGCAACTACCCGATCTATGACAAGGAGTCGCTCGTGGTCATCCATGCTCTCAAAGAATGGTGACACTATCTGGTTGGTCGGACTCACTCTGAGATCTGGACTGACCACAAGAACCTCAACTAGAAGAAGCCTCAGACACTCTCCAGATGCCAGGCCCACTGGCATGCAGTCCTCCAGGACTTCAATTATTTGATGATTTACAAGTCCAGCACAAGTAACAACCATGCAGATGCTCTATCTTGTCGCCCGGATCGTGGCAACACCATCAAGGACCACAACTTGAACATCACAGTTCTTGCTCCCACCCTTTTTGTGAATCATATGGAGCTCTCCTCCACCTTTTACGATGCTCTCTCCAAGGCTTTAGAAGCCTTGGACCTGACCCTTGTGCCCAAAGGCTTTGCTTGGAAGCCATCAGATGTGGTTTACTCAAACTCCAAGAGCAAGACCTTCATCTCCAAAGGACTTTGCTCAGACTTGCTCAGTCTCTGCCATGACTCTCCAGTTGCATGTCATGCTGGCTTTCCACAGACTCTGCACCTCCTGACCTGCCACTTCTTGTGGCCCGGAGTCACTAAGGATGTCAAGGCCTATGTCAAAGGCTGCCAGATGTGTGCAACTATTAAAGGACAGTCCTCCATCCCTGCTGGCAAGATCCTCCCCTGTTCTGAGCCTGCCCAAGCTTGGGCAGATGTATTAGTCAACTTCGCTATGGGTTTACCCCTGTCTAGCCCCTTTCAGTTCACAGCAGTCATGGTAAAAGTAGACCAGTTCTCAAAAGAGGTAGTCTTCATGCTCTGCTATGACACGATTAACTTGAGGAATCTGGCTACCATATTCCAGGACCACATATGGTGTCAACACAGACTCCTGTTCTTGGTCATCTCAGATCACAGACCTCAGTTCATATCAGAATTCACTATGGAGCTCTGCCAGCTCCTTGGAATCAGGCAGAAAATGTCTATGGTATACCATCTGCAAATGGATGGTCAAATGAAAAGGATCAATTGAGACATGGAGCAGTATCTCCACTCCTATGTAGCCAAGAAACAGGAAGACTGGGCTGAGTGGATCAAGCTTGCCCAGTTCCATCGCAACTCCTCCCTTACCTCGGCTACTGTTACTACCCCCTTGCAGTTACCTGCAAGTACTCCCACTGTCTCAGATTCAAATGGTCCTCAGACACCCGTGTGGGAGAGTTATCTCAGGAGGCTCTCAGTTCTCACAAGGCAGTTGTGCTCACCTTGGAGGAATCCTGGAAGCACATGATTAAACAGGTGGATCACCTTCAGTCTGAAGCTCCTGTGTACTGAATCAACCAGAAGGTTTGATTGTCCACCAATCAGCATTTTTGTCATACCCCACAAAGAAGCTCTCCCAGAAATGAATCAGACCCTATGTCATCACTGAGGTCCTCCCCAATGCAGTTCAGCTCAAATTGCTGAGATCAGTCAAGATCTACCCTGTCGTCAACATCCTTGGATCAAGCCTCATACAGATACTCTCCCAGATCAACCAGTAATCCACCTGGACACAATCAAAGTTGATGATGAAGGTTACACACAATACAAGGTCAAGTCTGTCCAGGACTCAAAGTTGGTAAAGGGCAAGCTCCACTATCTCATCCATTGGAAAGGATATGACAAGACAGACTACACCTGGGAGCTCACAGATCATCTCAAATCTGCCCAGGATGTGATTGTGGAGTTCCATTGGCACAAGCCTGCTGTGCCCCACCACTTACATGGTATTTCCCCACAGGTTTTCGGTCGGTTATTCTGGCCCTATAAAAATCTCATGGAAGTTACCACGGGAGGTAAGACTCATCATAGCACATGACCCAGATGCATACTGTCATGTACCTCGACATTCTGCTACACAGAGCCCATCTGACATATTGTCTCTGAGTCATCAGCATCAGTACTACCCATACTGATGTGATCCCATCACCTGGCCTCAATCCAGTGGCTTTAGGCTGTGCCCCCATTGTTTGATGCCATCGCACAATGCTATCTGCTCTTGCTGCCCCCACATAGCTCTCCTGATACACTGGCTCTGATTGGACTCAGTACAGACTCTTTACTTAGGATTTACCTTTGTTGGAAGCTACTGGAATAGGCTGCACTGCCTATGGCTTGAGTACTGTATCTATACTCTCGCCCCCTTGTAGCTTCTCCCTTAGTTTAGTCTACTTGTATCTACTGCGGAAACAACTCCTGTTCCTGTCTTGGATATTAAGGCAACTCATCTTCACTTTCTCATTCACCTTGTCAGGCTCAGTGTTAGCCTGCAAGATAGCTCCCTGGTTCCTGTAGTGGTAAGCTTCTTGACTTAGAAGCTGCTGTGCACATTGCTCCTGCAACACACACCCTCTCCTTATTGTCCTGTAACTACTGGTGGCCCGTGTTACGACTACCCCGGGTAGGAGTTCCTCATAGCCCTTAGAGAGGTCAGGGGTCGTGTGCTTGAAGGAAAGATTCCTGAGCAAGAAGGGGGTTCTGGGTAGGCTACGAAGAGCCTCAGGACGATGCAATGAGAAGGACTTCCTCGAGTTATAGGTTCACGGAGCTGTCACTCAAGAGTGGACAGGAGTCATAGAGGTCAAGGATCGCAGCGAGAAACTATGCAATTGTAAGGGAGATCTAGGTTAAGGACAATCGAAGTGTGCTGTGAGTATTTAACAGAGCCTGGAGTCCTTGATGAGTAAGTGAAAGGAAGGCTATGGA
>JBBPNY010000663.1:0-13596 GCA_038091165.1 Rubroboletus pulcherrimus
TCGATCCCCGCGTAGACCCCCGCCGCCCACATCTTCGTCACCACCCGGCAAATTTCTCGGCTGGTTCTGCGTACAGCTTGAAGAAGCAATTTCTCTCCATCCGTCATAGAGTCCAGCTCGGAATCCATCGAGCAGGTGTGTGTCGTAGCACAGAGTTTGTATATGGGAATTGCCCAGTCCAGCTCAGCCTTGTCTGATTGGTCGGTTGGTGTGGCTGAGAAAAGGATGTAAGGTGTCAGCATGACTCTGAGCTGAGATTGAGTCTTGTTGGCGAGATCAAGGATTTCCTCCGGGTCTGTTGCCGACGAATTCAAGAAATAGCGTGTCAGTTCGAGTCGTTGTGCGTATCGGTCAACTATGACCTGGACGAGTGTTTTCCAGTCAATTCCGCTCGACAAACCCTCGGGTCTGATCAACACTGCCTCCAGCCTTGACTTGACGGCTATCAAATCTTCGCTGGATATATTTCTCACTCGATGGTCCCACCTTTCCTGACCGGCTCGAATGCCAACCAATGAAGGTGCAAGTTGAGTGTCATAGAAGGAGACCAAACCAGCTAGATCCAATTGGACGCGCGTCTCTCCAGGGAAGCGATTGTGCCAAGAACCGGCATCCATGACCCCGTACGAAACGGGTGACGCTGTCCAAAGCCAGCTCAGGATTTCTCAAACAAGAGATCCAGTGGAAAAAGACTCACATTCCGTTGGCCGAGTAAGCACTTGAGTTACTAGATCCACGAAAGAAACCACGCTGACGCCGGAGGTGAAGTCACAAAACATGACCTCACTTAGAGCATTTAAGGAGAGCTGAATCAGGCACAAAATGATTGCTCACAAAGCCATTTCCATCCTGACACGTTTTCAATGCAGGAAGATATCGAAGAAAGTGAAGATTTACCTTACGAAGCCATCCACACCAAAATTCTTTCCCCATTTACAAAGGTCTCGGATGCGCTGCGGTTCCTCGGACAAATCAGCATCGCCAGGTCTACCCCATGCGATAAGGTCTTGTGTATCCAGTGAGCCGTGTGGAAGCTTCGCAGCGCTGTTGCCGTCAAAATATATGACTTTGAGAGGCCGAGTGGTCGCGAGCGTGAGATGCCAGCATCCTGGTTGGGAAGGATTGGATCCTCTCCGGCAGAAGTAGTGCGCATGTTCAGGATCTATAGCAACCCATTCCGGGCCCGGTGGTAACTCTTTGTGACTCGTCCCGTGGTAGAGAAGTGTTCCTATCGGAATGCTTCCCGGTACGATGTTATGGCCTGGAGGAGAATGTGCGTTCGACGGAAAGCCAGTCAAGCGCGTGGACTCCGCTTACCATTTCTCATACGCGTGTTAGGCCAGTGTTGAAGCAGCGAGTGGGTCGTCTCGAACACGAGGTGATCAGTAGCATTAGGATTTAGAAGCTTGTCGAAGCTCCACTCCGTGATATCCTCATCGCCAAGAATAGCTGCTGAACGGTGCTCATCTTCCCAACGGTGACTAGCCCCCAACGGCACCTGGATAGCGAGCGTGGGGATGAGAACTGTCACGACAAGACTGAAAAGAGTTGCTCGCAGCATCGCGGAACAACACAAGAGTGGTTGCGAATAGCCAGGTGGTATTTACGTTGCCATAACCTCAGGCGGCCCATCATGAAACCCCTCGTAGCCGATTAGTGCTAAACTTTTTTGGAACATTACCATTATCCCTGCCCGATCCTGAGAGATATTATTATCGAGTTTCAAGCACAACATCCTATAAACCATAATAAATTCCCTGTCCTTCATTTGAGTGCATGTATACTTACATATCTCCTTGAAAAATTTCAAGTCTGTAGAATGGCTAGTCGGGAATGTGGTGGTGTTCCGAAACGTCACAGTTTGAGTGTGCGGTTCGTACTGCGCGACATGGCGACACCACCACCATCACCACTATACACCTTGCGTGTTCATCAGCAACCCGTGTTGGCTCTCTTCGTCTCGCCGGACAACGAACGAATATATTCTGGAGATGGAAAAGGACGGGTTGTCATCACATCCACAAGGTCGCTCCGAGCAATCGCGAATTGGGAAGCCCACAAGGAAGGCCTGCTTGGCATTGAAGAATACGGAAACAATGTTATCACGTTCGTATCCTCTCACAGACGCTACGTGGAACTGATGGCACGTCGCCTCCTTTCGTAAGTCATGGCAGAGACAACAAGATTCACGTGTGGCAGCGTCCAACGGAATCGGTTTCCATCCGGCAGGGTGGGGCAGCTTCTTTGACAGATCAACCTCCCCCCACGCTGTGTTATTCCTTGGACGTCAATGCACTGAACTTTTGTCGATTCTCTCTTATTCCGAATCCCAGCTCAGATAATGGGGTTACAGCGCTCATCGCTGTCCCAAACCTCGTCGAGTCAGCTCTAGTAGGCTCTACCAGTAGGCGTTTGCAGCTCTCACGTGAACGTGCCCTTTAGGCGGACATTTGGACTTTGCCCAACCGCACAAGACTACATGCTGCGATTGGAGACCCAGAAAATACATCTGCTACTCACTTCTCCGATGGCCGTTCTGCGAACAAATCGGGTCAGTCGATCCTACGTGCACATCGATGTACTCTCTGAGAATATTTCGCAGGCATCATCATGTCAATGCACCTTTATTATGCCCCCTTGACGTCACCATCTACGTCAAAAGCACAGCGAGAGCTACGACTTTTATGCGCTTGCGAAGATGGGGGCGTCGTTCTCCACCGGCGCACCTCCCCTGAAGGTAGGCAGACAGTGGAAGGCAAAGGATGGGAGGTCATCTGGAAACGCCGATTGCATGTTGAATCAGGTTCGTCGTCGCGTGCCAACGCAACACCGACGTTCTTTGCCGATCCCCGTTGGTTCTAGTGATGGCCATGGCGGTATCAAAAGACTGTAACTTTGCGCTGACGGCCTCTGCTGATCATATCGTTGGAAGATATGACCTTGTACGTCATTGTGTATTGGATTTGAGACGGGACTCACTCTGTATCTCTTCTCAAGAATACGCCGACACAGATCGAAGCAGAACAATCGGCTCGGGCGTTCAGAACCAAGCATCCAGGAAATGGCGCCATTTCCATCCGTGATGATGGGCGTGTATGCGCAGTCGGAGGCTGGGATGGCCGGTGAGTCTCATTCTTCCATTGTGGACGGTATCACGGTCCCTCAGGCTCTATTGGAGTCTAGGGTGCGCCTCTACTCGACCAAGAGTTTCAAGCCGCTTGGAACATTAGTGTATCATAAAGAAAACTGTCATGCCCTCGCTTTTGCCTCGACTTACGGGGGACGCAACACGGAGCGGGATTCTGCTAACATTCCGGATGGATCGGATGACGATGACGATGATATGACCGACGAAGAAAAGCGTCTACGAGGACGGTGGTTGATTGTGGCAGGAAAAGACAACCGAGTGTCGATATGGGGTTTGATGAGCTTCGACAAAGGGACAACTGTTTGATTGTGCAAACTTCAACCCTAAAGATTTCGCATTCGGATATCGGTATGTTATGTAGACTACAGTAGATGGATAACAATAAATAGTTCTGGAAATGACCCGACAACCAAATGGAAGGATCCGATAAACCAACACTCGCCTACCAATCATACATCAATCCGTATATATTCAAACCTTTTTCACAAGAGACCGGCAGAACGCAGGTCACGGTGTAATCGCACTTCGTCAAGTTCCTGTTGCGTCGGAATGCGTATTGTATCTTGGGGTGGCTCTTGGTCGTCCAACCCAGAAAGATGGAATGCATTCTCGAGTGCCCGGCGGGCCGCAATATCCCGCTCAATTTCCTCGGCTGTGGGTGGTCCTCGTGCTTGAGTAGCACGAATAGAAGCTTCCCAATGTTTAACGCGCCAGAAGCCAATCGAGGAGGATAAGAGAAGGAACCAGCCTGGAGGGAATGAATTAACACCATACATCCAAGGATATCCTTTATCTACGTACCCAGAGTCATGAGCAAAAATGACAACCACTCTCTCGATGTGATATTGAGGAATGGACTGCCCGGGGATGGATGCTCAGCCGAAGTAGAAGCGGGCGGCATCAAGGAACGTTTGTATGTCTTCTGCATCCCCGGGGGGTTTTCGGGCGGTGGCATCCCAAAGCCATCCTCTCCGGCGCGGGAATAAAACCCGAATTGAATCAAGGTGAGACCAAGGCCAGCTCGAGAGCCAAACTTGGCTGCGTGAGTTGTATGAAGGAGGTAGGTGAGCAGGAAACCGACGAATTGGAAGAAAAACGATGTGAAAAGGTTGGCGATAAAAGTGAATATGGAACCAGATGGAAGATCGTCGATGATCATCCCGGAATCAGTGTCCAGACCCGCCGGTGCATGCACGGTTGTTTCCCAGTAGGGAGGTACTGCATCTGCTTGAGCAGCAGCGTACGACTGGAGCAAGAATCAGTAAGAAAATCTTTCTGCAGATCAAAGAACGTACTGGGGGTGCGTTGCTCTGTGCCTCCTCGGGCACGACATAAACGCTGCCATCATCTGTGCGGGGATGCACAGGTCTGCTTGGCTTCGCTGTGACATTAGCAAAGACGCCATCGTTTTGCGTCCCCCCACCAATGGTCCGAGAATGGGATGTCCCCCCAGTGGTAGGCAAGCGTGTGTAGTGAGTGGGTAATATGACGCCAACGGCTCGGCGGAAGAAAGAAGGACGCTGAATCGGGATTTCTACGGGTGACAAAGGGACAAGTCCATTGGAGTTGCCGAAGTCGTTAGGGAGTGCGACAGCGGACGGACGAGGAGGAGAGCCAGGTGGTGGTCGAGCATAGTCAAAGTCGCGCTCGAAATCGTACACAGCTGGGACCGTTGGGCTCGTCTTGGGTATTTCCGCGGGCGGTCCGGACTGAGTTGTTGCCTCTGAGTTGAGTTGCTCCTCCTCCTCATCGGAAGCGAATGCGTCATTGAGTTCGCGATCTGCTTCCTGCGTTGGTTGCTGCGTTGGCAGCGGTGCGTAGCCGGCTGGCATCTGGAAGTGCAAGTTCAAACGTCCTCGACGTCTGTTCTCTCCTAGTTTGAACAAAATAAAGTCGCCTTGCTTGGCAAGGAACTTCTCCACCCCCTTCGCATGTGCGTGGGAACGAATGTACGGAAAAAATTGCCGTTTCGGGTTGAGTCCCTTTTTAGACACTGCCGAGTTAATAATGTGATAATCAACGCCCTCTGACTGATTCTACTGCACAGCTACCAAGCAAGAAAGGCTGTACTGACACAACGGGGTTTGCAACTTATCTAGGACAGACTTAAATGGTGTTCTAGATCATGCTCTTATCTTCAAGTCTAGAGCACATGCTTTTTTTAGAACACCATTTAGGTCTGTCCTAGACATTGCAAACCCCATTGTGTGAGTGATGCTGAGCCATGCCTCGACCTGCAAGACCATTCAACACCAAGTATGTAATACCCATTAAGCAATATCCTCGTGCAGTAGGTCCACAGACCAGGGTACTGCCTCAGAAACCTCCTTTCCCAGTGATTCCACCTTCTTTTTCACTACCGCCAGCGCGTCTTGTCCTATGGGAAGGTGTAACGGCATATCACCACCTTCAACCAGCGAGTAGATGATGGCCTTGACGAATTTGGCCAGATCTCCCCCGAATTTGAACCCCGGTTCACACAGCATACTCCGGAAGGTTGCGAGCGCAGATGTTTTATCGTTGTAAACCGGATTCTCTGGCAAAAATACGGCGTTGGGTAACCCATTTGTGCTGAAGCCTCCAGGTTGCAAGATGCATATCTGGTCCAAGTTTTAGCAATAGGCTACATGTTCCCAAAAGCAAGTCACCAACCCGTCCGAGGTCGAATGGTCTCACCACGTTGACAAAGCAGGAGAAAGGATAGTACAGCCCAAGCACTGCGAGTAACGGCCTACCTGTGCCTTTCATGTGACATCTCCCACATACCTTCACGAAGGATGTCTCTTGAACTCACTCCGAGGCGGAAGCTACATCGACCACGTCAATCGAACGTATGAGATGGTGCCATCTCATACATCCAATTGACGTTGACGTTGCCGGCTTCTGGAGTGGTGCATGGGAATCCAGTTTCACTTCCACCATGTCTGAGACTCTGACTGATCGACCTCCAAATCATCCACTTCGAATCAACATCCCCCTATTTCATGATCTGACGATTCTTGGAACTCTCGAGATTCGGAGGATCCAACCTACTTGTCTTGTCTTTTAGTAATGCACTACATCTTCACGGAGAATGAACCACGACCAGGTGTTTTAAGACTTTCAAGGTGCGCCTCCAGAGATCTTCCGAACCCGGATGATGCGCCAGCGACTAGAAGTGGAACATCCGCGGTATTTTTTTCCGGGGTCTGCAGGGGAGCACTTCACTTAGCCAGACTCGTGGGTTTGCCATGTTGGCGGGTTCAGCTGTTGATGAGGGGCAGCTTTGGGACGTTTTTCGTGTGTGAGTTGTACCTTGTGTACCTTGTGGATCTAGCTCCTTTCCAAGGTTATGAAGCTAGTTCGCATTGGGATTGCTCTTTTTAGGCAGTAGGTCAGGCACCTCCGAAGCAGTGACCTGAAACGATCGTTCACTCGTTCACGTCACCGACAGCACCTTCACTGAGCTCATGCCTCAAGATGTTTAGTGGCAGAGAAACCATATTGATGCAGATGTACATTCTACCTTCTATAACCCCAACATTCGCTTGAAACCCTGCCATGCTGCAAAGCTGATGCCAGTCATTGGTATAATCTTCAGATAGCCTATACTGAGGCCAACAAAGAATCCTCTCCACCCTCCGGACGCATATACGGCCCTCATTGTCTCTCCCCAGCCCAACCATCGATCAGGACGCGTCAAACCTCCTACTTGCATACGTCGTCGAATGACCTCGAAAGGGTAAGACGCGGTCTGGGATATGGCCCCGGACACTGCACCGATGGCGAGATCTGCGGCGATACTGGGCCGTTGGGCCTTGCCATCTACAACAGGGTAGAAATAGGCACGGCAGAAATCCCACACGAGGAACCCGGTCCCCGCGTAAGGAATCATGCCGATCATAGTGACAGTGAAACCGCGATAAAACTTGAGTATCGGAAACCGTTCGAATATTTGTTTGGGAGTAGACGATGAAGTGGGTGTGGGGGAGACGGCAGCTTCGTGGAAGATGTGGGAAATAGCGCGGATGAAAGAAGGTCGTCCTGCTGTGCTTGTCATGCGACTATCAAATGCCATGCGAACTCTGATTAACTCTAATGGGTATGTGAGTGTGACAGATGTCATTCCTTGATAGATGCATGTTAGGGAAGCTGGCAGAGACGTTGCAGGAAGAATACACACCTGCTAGTGCGCCGGCGGTGAACCGTCGAACGTTTGTTTCGTAATCGGGTGTTGGTATGAGCAGCTAGTGGAAATGACAATTCAAATAAACATTTGCTAGGCAAAATGTGATAACGTACAGGTCGCCACTGATCGTACGCCATAAACTTTATGGCGGCGTACGGGAATATACGGAGTAGCGTGGCAGAGTGTCCTTGGAGCAACCCCCGTGCGCCAGCATCTCTGTATATTGCGAGACCAGCTCGAAACGCGCCTGTCCACGACCCTTGAGAGATGCACGAACGTCAGCGTGCTACTGAAGTGCATAGATCCACACGCCATACCTGCATATTTCTGAAAGTCGGGGTTCGAGGCTTGAAAAAGAATCTTGACTCTGTCGAGAGGCGCGACGGCTGTTTTTGCCTTGCAGAGATCCAAAGACGTTCACTATACAAGTAGTCCCACAACAAAGAATGGGGTACGCACGACACACCCAGCGAGACCACCTGCAAGACCGGAGCGGAGGGCATAGTCAAGGCCGCGCTTGTCCCGATGAGAAGCGACGGTGGAACTCATTAATAGCCTTGAAATTAGATGTTAATTGCTCTCATGTGCAGACTGGGTGAAAATACGAGGGAGCTCCTGCAAGCTCAGCGCTCAGTACTCAGTACTTGTTCACGCGCATAGGCTCGGATGACTTGCCGAAGGATCTTACCCACTGGGGTCACGTGCACGGAAGGTATCACATGTCCTACTGAGCCTTGTTCACGCCCACCGACGAATACCGAACCCCCGTTGATCATTCTCGCGGCTTATGTTACCCCGTTACACTCCATTAACCATGGCGCGACGAGTGGTCGAATGGAATTGTGGAGCGACTCCTCTATCTGATTCCCCATATTCAGGACGAGAAATTTTAGCAGCCTTTCAACTGTCTGCATCCCAGGGGTTTGCACTGCATGTCAGCAAGTCACGGTAGCGAAACTACAAGAGAGCAGTATCCTCGTACGAGAAGGAACTATCACAGATCCATGCATGCATAATGTAATGAGTCTACACACAGATGGACACATGTGCGTGTCGTTGTTCGCTTCCAAGTAGCTCTCCTTACTCGGTACTTTCTTTGTGCTTATCGTCGGTGCGCTTCGATGTTTACCTTCAGGTCTGCGCCGAGTGGCTCTTTAAACACTTACACAAGAGTGGGTCCAGTGACACTGGCGCGAACCTGACCCTGGTACATTTGATAATGCCTATCTGCTGCGTAAGTCCAGCGTCGTTGAGGCGGACGCGTGGCCGTCCAGAGCTATCGATCGGTTTCATTCGACTCTTGGAATCAGAGCCACGTATACCATTTAAATTCCCGAGAACTGCGGTGCATCGATCTAAACCATACTCCATTGGCATGAATTGAAGGGAGGCAAACCAGGAGCTCTCTTGGGAGCATCAAGATTAAAAAACTGCACGTTGGACAGGAACGTCTGGCCATCCCACTGAGAGCAGACGCAGCTGCAGTGTCAAAGGAAAATATCCGCGGGGTGCGTAGTTTAGATAAACTTACACTACCATTACTGACTCTGTGCAAAGCATTGCTCCATCGAAGCTCAGCTTTCTACCGTGCGCAATTGCCAGTCGCCATCCTTGCGATGGCTGGTATTGTCCACTTACAACCGCTTCGTCCTGGAAGCTTCCGCATTATCTGAATAAATAACTCTCCAGGTACCAATCAGAAACTGGTGCAGCTTGGTCCCGATTGCAAAGATGGTCTCCGTGTTGCAAAAGGTGGGTCATGCTTTCTAGACTCGTCGCCGACTCCCTGCTGACTCTTTGTTCAGTGATTATAATGTACTCGAAAAGTGGTGGGAAATACGGCAAGCACGGCGCTGCCGATAAGTACTACCGAATCTATCGCACCCATCTCACTGATTGCTGTCCAGATCTATCCACAGAGCCTCCAGCATCTGTTCCGCACGATCACGGACGAAACAGCTCGTGTGCAGTGCAACCACTTCACCCTTCTTCCCTTGTCTGCATTCCTCACCGCTATATTGCCCCCAACCACATTCAACACTGGCAACACCGAACTTTCGGCTCGCACTATCGCGCCCTGGGATAAGAGGAGCTTGCTATTGTGAAGGCCAGTCAATTAATTCACAAAGGAACTCAGGATACAGTCGAGAATATGCAGGACTGATTCATTAGTTGATTGATTGCCTCCATGTCACTGTTATACAAATTTCTGTACGAGTTCGAGCAACCTAACCCGTGCGATAAATTTTTAGCGATTTCTTTTGGGACTTTTGCGGAATGTTTCGAACCCTGATCCACCGTCCGGACAAAATCGGACCCCCCAAGGAAGCCAGGTACAGGTCTGGACAATTTTGCAAGATTGTGTCCGGACACGAAGGGGCTTTGGTGGATCTGGGTTCCATAAGGCATTATCCGGGGTCCCACTGACACACGTTTTATCCCATCAGCTGTGGCTGTCAATCATCGAGACGGAAACAATTAATTGCGGATTAAAAAAACACCGATGGGCCGGTCCAGCCAAACAAGAATATTTACCGCGTTTCGTGTGTCCCATTGGCGGACAGGAATGTAAGCGGTGGACGTGAGAGGCGCCGAGCAAGGACGGAGTATGGGGCTGGGAAGAGATCTTCACGAGGGTTGCGCTGTGCGACTGGGGATCAGGGTGGGGTGTCGGCCCGAGGAGGTCATTCGTGACCAACGAGATGCCTCCGCTCCGATGAACATCTGTTTCGTATAGACATGTTTTACATGCTATCATTGATAACAGTGTCTGTCATCCACGCACCACGCCATCACAATTTGGCCTTGTCCTTGTCCTCATCCTTTTTCAAATCCGCCGACCAAGGCGTCACATCCACCACGACCTTGACCATCCTCCTCAGTCTGTCCTGCAACGTCGCCAACGTATCCTCCCCGATCGGCAAAAACAACGGTATCTTCTTGCCATCACGAGCACCGACGAGCATCCGATACAGTGTTTCTGCAAACTTGTACGGATCGCCATCAAACGACATTTCTTCAAAGGTATCTCGTAAAGTTGCGGTTACGGTATCGGTGTAAGCGGGGTGGATGGGGAGGATTCGGGTAGCAGCGATGGTGTTGGTGTCGAACGCGCCGGGTTGGATGATGCAGATCTAGGGGGTGATCAATGTGTGAAGTGTGAGGCGAGTTGGTGTGGAACTTGCCTTGATGTTCCATTCCAGTGGGAGTTCTCTCGAGAGGGATTCCGAGAAGCCTTCGATGGCTAGATACGTCCGCGTGAAGGTTGGCGAAACAAGTGGACGAAGGGAGGACTGGAACCGCTCTCACCATGCTTACTGGTATCCAAGGGAAAAATAAGCGTTGTACAGTCGGGAGACGCGCCTCGACACAACCCGATCCGCTCGCTCACCTCGCACAATAAAACGCCAAACCAGGGGGCCCAAGAAACCCCGACATGGAACTGTTCTGTAGTATCACCCCGCCTTTTCCGGGTGGATTCACCTCCCTGAAAAACCTGACCGCAGCCCGACTGACACCGACCGCGCCCCAGAAATTCACCTCGAACAATGCGCGGGCGTCTGCGTCGGATGTGCCCTCGACTTCGCCCACCATGGCGTAGCCGGCATTATTGAACACGACGTCGAGGCGTCCAAAGACGTCGTGTGTGTGGGAAAAGGCGGCGGAGATGTCAGAAGGGCGGGTGACGTCGAGTTGGAGGAGGAGGAGTTGGGAGGGGGGGTAGAGCTTGGAGAGAGGGGCGAGAACGGATGGCGTGCGGAGGGTGGCGACGACGATGTCGCCTTTGCGGAGGACGACTTCGGTGAGGGCCTTTCCGAATCCAGAGGACGCGCCGGTGACTGGGTGGGATTATGTGAGTGTGCGTTAGCACGGCGAGTTTGTGGGTACGCACTGAGCCAGACTCTTGTAGGGTGCATCGACGAGATAAACGTTATGGCATCAACATCCACGACTCGTCCATGCCACTTTGACTCTCACGTGACTATCTTCTGACCATCATCCTTCCAGTCATGTCTTGTGCTACAATCCTTCGAGCGAGTCCCCGGATCTCAATGACCTCCTGGACACCACGGAGAGCGCTCGTTGGATGGAGGCATCCTGATGGCCTTTCCCGAGGCGCAACCCGCATGCTCACTACCCCAGCCACAGCTGTCTCTTCAGACCAGCTTGGATTCATTCCGAATCAACACCCTAAGACCGACTTGCCGATTGCCAACGCGGATGACCGCAAGATCGCTATTCTGTGGACACCCCAGAATTGGTCGCGATTGTACATCTCCCCGTGACTTTTGATCTTATTATGCTGATAATGCTGACCCTCTTCTAGTCATCACATTTGGTTGCGAGACCATTGTCGGTGTCCGAGTTGTTTTCACCCTGTCACGAAACAGAGATTGGTCAACACGTTCGAGGTGTGTTGTCGCGGTTTGAATTGGGTGTCATATTCATCCGGTGCCGGTCTAGATCCCTCCAAATATCAAACCACATCATGTTCAGGCTTCGGCTGAGGGCCTAGAAGTCGTCTGTGTGTCTCCATTGACACCGCTGTTGCCAGTTGGATGACTCATGGCTTGATTGATGCAGGGCCTGCGCCCGGCGCAGAGTATCATTCCTCGTTATATCCGTGGTCTTGGTTGAAAGCGCATACATACGACCCTCCACCAAAGTCACCCACCACCTTTGGCGAGTCCGTGTTCTTGTGCCGTGTCGAGTGCAGAACAACTGGCTGACGGTCAGCTCAGGAAGGCGTTATGGGGAGCAAAGATAGCCAAGTCACCTCCGACAGTTTCCCACGCCGACGCCATGGATGAGAGCGATCAGGGGTTATATAAATGGTTATCCAACATAGTGGGTGTGGACAGACATGGAAGACAGCAGATGTCCAGCTGATGGTTGGACAGGACCGGTTCGGGTTTTGCCTTGTTTCTGGGGTGCCTGCCACTCCCGAAGCGACGGAAGAGCTGTCGAAGCGGATTGGATTCATTCGGGAAACGCAGTGTAAGTACAGCCGCCTCCCTTTTCCGGAGTGCGCGAGATAGAGAATTTCATTGCAGACGGCAAGTTTTGGGAATTCACAGCAGACCTTTCGAAAGGGGACACGGCATATACCACGATGGCACTTGGTGCACACAACGACAATACCTACTTTGTTCGAGTTTGCTGTAATCGGGCAGTGCTGTGACTGATGTGACCGACAGACGGATCCTTGTGGACTACAACTCTTCCATCTTCTCTCCCACACCGAGGGTTCTGGCGGGGCCACGTTGCTCGTCGATGGCTTCTACGTTGCTTCGCTGCTGAAGGAGCTGCACCCTGACGCGTACGAGCTCCTATCACGGATTCCTATTCCTGCGCACGCTGCTGGGGAAGCGACTGCACTGTACCGGCCGAGTCCGTCCAGTGGGTACCCGCCGCTACGACACGATGAAGGGAGCGGGGAACTCGTGCAGGTGCGGTGGAACAACGACGACCGGAGTGTGATGGACCATTTGGATGCCGGGCTGGTCGAGTCCTGGTGAGCAGCGGGACTGCGGACACGAGCGCAGCTGATGGGCCGGAGCAGGTACGACGCGATCCGGACATGGCACGGACTGTTGACGAGTGCCGACTCGGAGTACTGGGTGCAGTTGACGCCAGGGATGGTGTTGTGTGTGGACAATCACCGGGTGTTGCATGGCCGCTCAGCGTTTGATGGGAAGCGGCGGGTGTGCGGTGCGTACATTGGGGTGGACGAATTTCGGTCGCGGTTGGGTGTGCTGAGGGAGCGCGGACACCGGAACGTTTGGAGCGATGGGCTCTAGAGAGTGCACGCGCGGCACCGAAGTCGGCGGCGGTGGGGGAATTTGCAAAAGTGCGGGGCGATTAGTCACGTGATGGAGTGTCTGGAGCGTGTCACATGACGCGGGGGACTGAATTAGGAAAGAGAGTGATCGATCTGTAGATTTGGGGTGTCGAGGGTCCTATGAGCGGCTATTTGTACCTGTTCTTATCATTCAGCTCGTAGTTAGCACACGACGACGATGGCCCCCTCGTACGGCGTCGTCCCGCCAGACGTCCGCACTCTCCAACGTGCGGGCCCCTTTCCCCTCCTTCCCGCCCCCCACTTTGCCCGCATGCACCTCGACCATCTCACCGCACACCCCCCCGACTCCGTCCTCTTCCCCTTCCTCCATGGCCTCGACGGCGACAACGACGCCCAATGCATGTTCTTTGCCTCCCCCCCCCCCCCCGCCCCGCCCCCGCCCCCCCCCGGGCGCAGCCGCGCCCCCCCCCGGGCCCG
>JBBPNY010000664.1:0-13585 GCA_038091165.1 Rubroboletus pulcherrimus
GTGAAGACCTTCCTTTTGTGGCAACTATGGATGGCACACACCGCGCCTCGCTGCAGATCCACAGACCGATATGGGCCGGGACGACCACACTGAACCCTTGAGGATGCCTCGAGGTGACGCTGTGAAGAGCTGGGATCCCACTGGCAGACAAGGTCCAGTTCGGGGCATCAGCTCAAAAAGGGGTCCGCTTCTCGGTGAAGCTGCAGACACAGCAACTGCTAGTTGACTAGATTCACGGCAGCTCTCTTCCCATCGTCCTCATACTCCTCATCTACAATGGCTCCTCCTCGTCAGATTCGCAGGTCTCGTCGACTATCGCACAAGTCACCCGCGGAGCGTAGGTGATGCCTTGTTGATCCCTGCGACTCCATTCTTAAACACTTTCCTCTTTTGGACACAGTCGCAGATTATGATGCGTTGCACGAGACCATCCCAGGCTCTGCTGGCCATCTCCCTCCCCCATCTCCATCCGCATGCACGACCACGACCACGACCTCCCCTCCCTCCATCGTCACCCATCTCCCGTTCACCCCTGGCTCCTCCCATACCCGCAACCGCAAGGAGGGCCACATACCCCGCCCACCCAACGCCTTCATGGTCTTCCGTTCCTGGCTCTGGAACAAGGATAACCTGAAGAACATCGAGAGAGATAACCGCAATGTTTCCCGCATCGCTGGCCGGTACTGGAACGAGCTGTCCGAAGCCGAGCGAGCCCCCTTCCGCTGCATGGCGGACGAAGCCAAAGCACGCCACGCTCAGCTTTACCCCCAATACAGATACTCTCCCACCTCCCAAAAGAAGTCCAAGGTCTCTCAGCGTCGTTCCCAGCGCAGCACCGACGCCGAGAACGAAAAGTGCAAAAAAGTCGCCGATATGTTGTTGGGCGGTCTCGCTAGCCGCGACTTGGCCAAGTATCTTGGTGAGGAGTACAGCAAGGTTCAGCCCGAGGAAGATGCTTTTGCGCTTCCTGCTGACGGGTCGTCCACAGAGTCGCTCACCGCGGCCCCGAGGAATGTCCTCAAGAGACCCATCACGCCACGCGGGGAATCGCCTCCCCCGCAACCGAGAGCTAAGAAGCAAAAGACACTTCTTCCATCACCTTTGGTCTCCCCTCCCCCTTCCCAATATGCAGCTTCCCTTTCCATCCCCTCGGCCACTGAAGCATGCTCCGAGACTGCACCAATTGCGGGACTGTTGGCTCGTACTCCAGAGCTAGTGTACCCGCTGAACGACGTGGAAGGGTTCGTCGCTACCGACGATATTCCCTATCTCTCTCTGGAATCCAACAATTCCGTAAGCAATGCAAAGATTCTGCGTTAATTCCCTGTCCTCACATCACTCCATAGATGGTCAAGAAGTCTGAATATGACGACACCTTTTCCCTTTTCCCTTCTCACTTGAAGCCGGGCGCACACAGTGTCTTCTCCGGTGTCAAGCCCGAAGCTACCTCATTTGTCGATTCATGTGTACTTGGTGCCCACACTGCTGGCGCTTTGCTCCCTGTTCCGTTCACCGACTTTGAGATCGAGTCCTATTCATCACTGGACTCTGCGCTCGTCCCCTGGGGTTCTCCTGTGTTCACCAACCCATTCGAACCATCCACTCCGACGGCAGGGCACTCAGCACTGCTCGGCACCTTGGACCAGTTATTTGGGCAATCTATATCACCCCTTACTCCTATTTTTCCCGCAGAAAACTGACAGATCGATTCAATAATATTTGCCTGTGCTACGGACTCCTCTCCCCTTCCACCATCGATATGGACACTAGCTTACTCTTTGATCCACACTCCTCACGGCTTCAAAGATATGTACAACAGTTCTCAATCCCAAATACCCGAGTATCTCGTACGAAGTTAATCCCAAGTACTTACTGTATCTATCACCCCTGTGCACCATACTGAAACGAAAATGCATATTCATGATACGCAATCACGGTGCCAAGATGCGATTCTGCAAAATTACTATGAGGTCCGCTTCGCTCTCTTGGAGCCTTCTTTACTGTCTGCATGAATACGCTTTGCGCCAGAGGTGGACTGGACGAGGTCCTCGATATTCAGTCGACCCGATCTCTGTTCCTCCTCCAGCCAAGCTACACAGGCATCCTTGTCGCCTTCTGGGTTTTCTAGCTGCCACCCAATGACCTTGGCTAGCATGACAGCCGTCCAGGGCCCCGATTTACCACCAAACACAGAAGTGACCTCGTTCCCCTACCAAACATGTGAGTTGAGGCGCGGAAGAGCGACAAAAGCAAATCATCCTACGTTAAGCAGGGGCTTGGCATCCACCAAGTTGTCTAGACCGAGTTCTTCGATCCGAGTAGTAAAGGCATTATAACGTCGTATGCATTCTTCAGCTTCCTCGCCTATAAGAATGCGGTTCAGATGTCTGCAAAACATGGTAAAAAAAACTCAAGACGTGGTCGTACCATACCCAAGCGGAACCAGCTCGCACACCAAGGAGAAAAACAGAGATGAGGACCAATGTGAACCGGACGTTGGTTTGTGCACCTTGCCGTGTCGGAGCAATAGTCCTATATATATAAAAGTCGGTCATTCGTCATTCGAAGGTCATGATAATGATGTCCTTATGTACCAATGGCGACGCGCTCCGAGGGTGTCGTGAACCGGACGTCCTCTAGAGAAAGACCCTTGAGCAACGCAGCAGCATCGAAAAGTGCTGGTATGCCATCAAGGTAATAATTCTTGTTCCCGAGTTTCAATCCTTCTCGGATCACGGCCTCGACGAGAGGGTGCACCTTCTGCTTGTGATCCTTGTACGTGATACCAGCGAAGGAGTAAAGATTGGCACTGAGGAATAATCGTGCCCTCGTTCCTTGATCGTTTAATGCGTGAACAAGTGTCGGATGGGGCCGCGTCGTAAACTTGCGTGGACCAGATGATGATGGGGGTAAAAGGAGGTCGTGGAGGATGGTACATGCGGTGAGGGAAAGCTCTGGAGAAGCGACAGGGGCAGAAGCAATGTCGATGATTGTAGCGGGTACACGAAAGACGGAGTGATATAACGACAGGTCGTGGATGATCTGTATGGCAAGTAGTGGTTCGATGCCTTGTAGTCATGAACTTGGACGCTCGAGTGAGACATGCTGCACACAAACCTTTCATCATTTTGTCGAGCTCCTCACCAATGCGCTCGCGGCTGATCTTCGAAGAGAGTGCTTCCTTCAAGAACGTTTTTTCAATAAGGGCCGCGAGGCAGAAAAAACATCACTGGTCACCTGGATGCTCTGGTCACGGGCGGCATCCTGAAGTTCAGGGGTCATCGCAAATCCAAAGCGACTTGCAAACCTGATACATCGAATTACTCGCAGAGGGTCGTCATGAAATGTTTGCAGCGGAGGTAAAGGTGTCCGGATGAGACCTTTACGTAGATCATCTAATCCCTGCAAGGGACCTAAAACTCTCAGCCCATTGCACGAATAATAGCCTACCAATTAGCTCTTGCCTTCTCAGTGAGGTCCTCAACTGCCCGCGTGTGGATATTGTAGAAAAGCGTGTTGATCGTTATGTCCCTTCGCAAGGCATCCTGCAGTGGTGTCCCAAATTTCTGCAGAGACAGTGGTCAACCGGGGAAAGAACGAGCTGACGAACCAGCGACATACAACGTCTGTTGGGATCCGACTGTGGTCAGAGTATTCTTCACTCCTCAAGTTCACGAAATCCAGGTCGATGCCAAACAACGTTGTCCTCGCTGTCTCCAAATGTTTAGACTGCTCGGGGTTGCTCTCGATCTTGGTGACCTTGTGCACGGACAGATGCTTCTTCTCTGACAAGAACGCAACGAAACGCTCAGCAAAGGGGACACCCATCATGTCTGCAAGACAAATGTCCACATCGTTGCATTCATAATCGAGCAACTGTTCACAGCAATCCGACATGAGAAACACGCTCGCGTCCGAAAAGAGGCCATGGACTGACCTTGTCGCGGACCCAACCACCGTTAATCCTGCACGCGGTGACGATACCATCTTCCTTCTCGAGATGTCGCGTAAACTCGTCGAGCAATTTGCAGAGTTTGTCTTCGGGACCGGACAACTCTATTTTGTCCTTGACCTGGGGTGCGATACGAGTCGTCATGCCTCTCAGAAACAGTCGCCAACCAGAGCCAACGTGAAGGAACATAAAAGATATCTCTCCCTCAGCATCTATAGAGTCAGAGTGGCCTCCGAATTCAAGCGGAGCTTCAACGATCCCCAAATGTGGCTCCGCTGTCCATCTCTCTGCCGGCGCTCCACCGAGACTGTGCGCATTCCCGTCGAGAGCCCGAGACCAACACCACAGTCGACGACCAACTCCAATTTCTCGACACTACCTCGACTTGCTCTCCCGTCTCTCATATTAGCACACCATGGGCCGTGTATTACTGAAGGTCACTGTTATCTCTGTTGAGTTCCTTCCGTACAGCGACTAAACCGTGACTCTAGGTTATTATCCTTGGAGACAGCGGGTATGTGGTGTAGCGTGCATTTCGGTTGGTAGCTCATCACAGTCAACGGGGTACATGCAGAGTTGGCAAGACCTCGCTCATGAACCAATATGTGAACAAGCGGTTTAGCAACCAGTACAAGGCCACTATCGGAGCCGACTTGTGGGTGTGTTCGTGTTTGTGGCAAATCCATGTCACTGAATGCCCGTCTAGCCTCACCAAGGAAGTCATGGTGGACGACCGTTTGGTGACGATGCAGGTATGTTGTTTTTCGGTACGATGGCGTCTTCCGTCTTGCCTGACGAACATGGACAGCTGTGGGATACGGCTGGGCAAGAGCGCTTCCAGTCTCTTGGCGTGGCCTACTACAGAGGAGCGGATTGCTGCGTGCTCGTATATGACGTGAACAGTGCAAAGTCTTTCGAGACACTGGACAGCTGGCGTGACGAGTTTCTCATTCAAGCGAGTCCCCATGATCCGGAGAACTTTCCTTTTGTTGTCCTCGGTAACAAGATTGACGTGGAGGAAAGCAAACGGCAGGTATGACAGTTTTTGGTCGGGTATGAGCACATCCGGATGATGTTTCAGGTTACGCAGAAGCGGGCCATGACATGGTGTCAATCCAAGGGAAACATCCCTTACTTTGAGACCTCTGCCAAGGAGGCTATCAACGTCGAACAGGCTTTCCAAACGGTATCCAAGAATGCGTTGCAACAAGAAGCAGAGGAACAAATGTGCGTATTATGTGCTGTGTCGACGGACCGACTGAGCGTTGGGCAGGTATGTGGATTATCCGGACCCAATCCAAATCGATCGGGAGAGCACACGGGACTACGGGTGCAACTGTTGATCTGCACAATGGATTTTTGATATTTCTGTGTCATGTCAGCGACGAGTGCCGCCGCCTGTTACCCATCTGTGATCCTGTTGAGTGTTTAATTTACTGTCTCTTCGCCGAGGTATCTTATGTTGCTGGACATGCTGGAGATGAAGAGTCACGTCTAGAGGTACAGCGACGATATGACATAATAAGTAGATAACGGGTGACGAATGGTACGAGTACAAGAGTACGTGTGCCCGACGCCTCAAGCGGCCCCTCATAACTTGAATGTTGTCTTTGGGAACTCGACCTTGGCTGAAGCAGCGTCATCAACGAACCAATAAACCTGACCGGGATAAACAAGTTTAACACGGGCTGCGGGAAGATTGGGTTCCGCTGGTTTGTCGAGTATGAGGGGAAGTACGTCGACCTTGCCCTCTCCGGTAGCAACAAAGGCGAGACGAGAAGCGTGGTTGAGGACGGGGAAGGTAAGGGTGATGCGCTTTGGGGGAGGCTTGGGAGAGTCGTCGAGATAGGCTACCCATCTGTCGCTTTCGGCGAGCAGCTCGTGGCCCGGGAAAAGCGAGCAGGTGTGGCCATCAGGACCAACTCCAAGGAGGATGAGATCAAAAACGGGGAAGCGGGCCGAGTCCTTTTGGGCGAACTCGTGAATGAGCTCCTTCTCATAGGCATCTGCGAGTTCTTCGAGATCGTCGAGAAGAGTGGGGTCGAGCGTGTGGATGTTCCCAGGGGGGATGGGGACACGGTCGAACAACTCGGTCTTGCAGAGATTGTGGTTTGAGTCGGGGTGATCGAGGGGGACGACACGCTCGTCGGCATAAAAGACCTGCCTGTGGAGGGATGAGAGATGTCGCGGGGCACGACGGAGAGATGGCTACCATTTGTCCCACTTGATGGCGGGGTCGGCGATAAGCGCGCTGAGTTGTCTGGGGAGGGAGCCACCGGAGAGGGCGACGGTGAATCTGCCCTTTTTCTCGATGGAGTCCTTCTGGGCCTTCACGATGAAGGCGGCGAGGGCATTGGTGAGGTCTGGCGTGGAGGGGAAGGAGAGCAGCACTGGCGGGCTCGGTGGGTGGTGCATCGTTGAGGCTCAGGGGGGAATTTCTCAGCATCAAAAAATAAATAATATTGCACCCTGCTGACGTCATACAAACATGTCCAAATTATGACCCCATCTCCGGGAACACGCTCAGCAGGAACGCATCCACCACAAACACCACAAGGTGGACGTTGCACCTGCTGTCGCTCAGCGCGTCCACCACCCCCTCCAGCGTGTCCACCGCCGCTTCCCCCAGCAGAACAGTTCGTGCCAGCCTCGGCACACGCTCAGCGATCCGCTTCACCAGCTGTTCGCGGATAGCGACCTGCTCCTCTGCTGTCGGGTCCACCGGTGCGGGGCCAGGATATCCGTTTGGAAACAGCGTCTGCTTCGACACCCGCACGACAGAGAGCATGGACGACGCAGACAGCACATAAGTGTACAGCAGGTAGCGCAGCAACCTACGCACACGACGTCAGACACACAAGGGGTAAGACCGAGCGAACGCACTTGTTCATGAACGTCTGGAAAGAGTAACAGAACAGCGAAACAAGCTGAACCAGCGCAGTGGCAGCAAGTCGGTCCCGAACCTCGAGTACTTCCGAGATCATTCCCAACGGTCCACGTGTGAGATCAGGGGAATCGACGACATGGGGAGTGCTCGTGGTCGATGATGCCGAGGATGCGGACGGTGTCGTGGAGACAGGCATGAAATCATCTCCTGTACTCGTCGGAGACGCGAGCGCGGGACGAGTTCCGGAACAACTAGATTGCTTTACAATGGGGATAATATGAATGACTTGCTTGTACGCGTGAATCAGCATAATGCATGTTCCAGATAGTTTCTGGATGGCCGAAAGCAAGAGCACGATAATACTAGATTTGGAGAAGCGAGAGCGCCCGCGTGCAGACGTCGACGAGACCGATGGCTAAGGCGAGGTTAGGCGCAGCGTCGGCGAGAACGTGCATGACACACCTGCTCTGATACATCCGGAGAAGGTCCAAGCAAGTCCAACACCATCTTCTGGAGGAACCAGGACTGCGTTATGCGAGGGATAGCATCCTTGACCACGACCTTGAGTATAATTTCCCTGGCAATAAACCTCTCAGTCTCTGGCGCGTAATCTTCGCTGGGAAGGCATTGTCTCAAGATGTGGTCGAAAGCTTGTCGAAAGTATTCTTCATCTATCGACCCATCCGACGAGATTGCCATGTGCGGCTGCAGCTGATGAAAGAGCTGTGGGAGCGACAGCGCGCCGCCGTTGGCGTATGATGTCGAGGCCTTGGAAACTGCCTGACGGTAGTCTCTGTAGTGCTGGGTGATGAGGGCTGGGATGTCATCGAAGGCGAGCAGTGAAAGATCTGCGTCGAGGAGACGCTGCTCAAGGGAATGAACGACATGCGTCACGATACTTGTAATCTGGGGAAGGAACTCTTTGTCATATCTAGTTAGCTTGGTCCACCATGTGTTTACATAGGCTCGGAGAGCGAGAGCTATCAAGTCGTATAGTTCGTCGTTGAGTTCGCGCGGACAGGCAGGGGAGAGGAATAATGGGGGCAAGTCGGAACCGGGTTGAAGGTGGGGGAAGAGGAGACGTCTCGCGAGGCTTGCGGGTTGCTGCTGCCGTACATTATAAGAAATGGTCGACGCCGTCGAGCGCGTCGAGCGACCGAGTTCAGGCTGGGGAGGGAGCTGGCCCGTCATAAAACGAGCGCGACCGGAGCTCCGGCAACTTACGCGCGTGCAATTTTATCGTGTCCAGCATCCAGTTACCCCCGAAAACACAGACAGACGCGGCCACCTACCCAGTACTGCTCGCAGTCGCCGACCAAGACTGTGAGTAAATCATGTTATCCGCTTCCGTTTGTCCCTGTGACCCACCAAGACCATATAAAACCGACGTGGCGTAAATTCTACCATATCCTCCCAGCTGCCATGTCGCTCCTCCAGTTCTATTCAGCGTCCGCGCGGTTAGCAAGACTTGTTCGTCCCAAGGCCGCCATGCAGCCCTTCTCTGCCGCCGCGTCCACGGCCCAGCCTGATATCGAGGTATGCTTCTCCGATGGCCATTTACTCAACTCATGGTGCACACGTTCCCGAAGCCCTCACAGCTCACTGTGATGCGCACGACGAGTCCACGCCAATTGCCTCCTTCCTCGGAACTGCTCTTCGGTCGGGTCTTCGTACGTCATTTCATTCATGATCTTGCCGTTTCGGCCTGTTTACTGTTTTGCAGTCGGATCATATGCTAAGGATTCCGTGGACCGAGAAAACCGGATGGGGTGCACCTGCCATTGAGCCCTGTGAGCTATACCACCCTTCGTCATTTTGTCTGTCTCCTTGACATGTCATAGTTTCCACCATTAACCTCAGTCCCGCTGCAACCGCTCTCCATTATGCTCAGTCACTCTTTGAGGGCATGAAGGCTTACCGGCATATGGATGGCACTGTGACCATGTTCCGACCCGACATGAACATGAAGCGGATGAACAACAGTGCGAGACGTTTGGCACTACCGGTCAGTCGGTGCCCGGACACGAATTTCTTGGTTGATGAGATTCCGTATAGACTTTCGATGGCGATGCCCTCATCGAATGTATGAGGCAACTCATTTCATTAGAGCGTGATTGGATACCCAGGGAACCAGGTCACAGTCTATACATCCGCCCTACTTTGAGTCAGTCATCCATCGGTTGTCCAGTCTTGTAAGCACTGACGGATGCCGCTTCAAGTTGGTACCAACGGGACACTCGGAGTTCAACCACCAACGGAAGCGCTCCTTTTCGTGATCTGCAGTCCTGCAGGCCCTTATTACCCCCAAGGTTTCAAACCCGTGGCGTTGTATGGCACAACGGACGCAGAGTACATTCGTGCTGCTCCCGGAGGTCTGTGGTCCCTGACTTGGCTGACATTCCGTGTCCGATTATCTCTGGTGGATAGGCACCGGTGCTTTCAAGTTGTCAGCCAACTACGCTCCTGGGGTCGTAGCTCAGAAAGTTGCTGCTAAAGCAGGCTATGTCCAAAACCTGTGGCTCCATGGGCCTGAACACTGGTTGACTGAGGTTGGTACTATGAATTTGTTCGTCGTGTTCAAGGGGGAAGACGGCGGTAGGTGGACATGTCTTTTCTCAACGAGCGCTGTATGAACATGATGCTTTGTAGTGACCGAGGTCGTCACACCTCCCCTCGACGGCATGATCCTTCCTGGTGTGACTCGTGATTCGGTGCTCGCCCTCGCACGGAATCACGTGTCTGGGCGCAAGCGGCTCGAGGGTCTCCCCAGCCAACTCAAAGTCTCCGAACGCCCCGTGAACATGGGGGACATCATCGCTGCGTCCAAGGCTGGACGCCTCGTTGAGCTGTTCGGGGTGGGTACGGCAGCCGTTGTGACACCGGTAGCAAAGATTGGATACATGGGTAACGATCTCATTATTCCTACTGGCGAGGATGGCATGGGACCGGTCTCGAGGCCGCTGTGGAAGGAGCTCGTGGGCATCCAAACGGGCGAGATTGCGAGCGAGTGGAACTGTCCCGTCGCCAGTTAATTAGACGAGTTGTATGTATGTAAGGGAAGCTTAGTCATCTTTTTGGTAGAGTCTTTGAGTGGACGTCAATTCGAGTTTTATTTTGGGTTTCAGCGATGGAACTCTACGACTCGTCCAGTGCGCAACACCTCAAGCCATGGCTCGTCCGCACCCTCGGTCCAATGTCTGTCCTTTCCCCCGCCCCCCCTCCCGTCGCTGACCATCCCCCAGATGCGACGCCGAACCAGCCGCCCTCGCTGAATATGTTCTCGCCCTCCTCAAGCACGGCCTACCTGAGCCAGACATGCGCAACGAACTCGCAGCCCAGCTCGAAGAGTTTCTCGAGAAAGGTATACGCCTCTTCCCACCCCTTCCCTTCCACCCCTCACTCCCTTCCACCTCAGAGGGCCCTTCATTTATAGATACATTATTCACCGTCCTAAGAACAAAGTCTTATCTTCCCTATACCACCTCCCCGCCTCCATCACAGACCTCCTCCACCAATCCCCATCCCACAGACGCTGGCATCCCAATACCTCTCGATGGCTTGCTATCTAACAACACACCTTCCCCCGAACGCGGCCAAAAACGACCTCATGCGGACGACGACCGTGATGCCCACCACCCCACCAAAGGTCCCCGGTTAACTGTCGACGGTCAGTTTCCACGTTATCCGAGCGGACGCGACACTCGTTCGACCGGCCAGTGGACAACAAGGAACGACCGACAGGGTCCGGTGAATGGAGCCGGTCCAGCCGTGAACGGTCAGCGGATCCAGACGTACCAGCCACCAGATCAGCGGAGGGGCATATGTCGGGACTACCACAGTGTGTATCCTTCTTTTTGTTCAATCCCGTTCCACTCAACACCGAGATTCAGACAATGGTTACTGCGCCAGAGGTGCTCTTTGCAAATACAGTCACGGTGATGACGCCTTTGTTCCATCGCAACTGTTTGCAATGGGTGCCCCAGGGGGTCCACTACCCTTTCTACCCATGTTTCCCAATGGCGCGATGCCGTTCGGTATGGTTGCACCTGGCACTGCTTACGATCCCCACGAGGCACGTATGGATATGCGACCCAGCGGGAACATCATGAGCATCAACGGACGAGCTCTTCCCCCTCGTCCACCTCTTCTTTCCCGTACCCGGGAGGATAGTCCACAGACCGCCCGTGCTTCAGGAGAACTCCCTGTGATTCAAGATCTGACGCCCCAAATTCCCGAGAACCCCACCGCTACGGGTTCACAACCGCCGCCGCCGCCGCCGCCACAGGACGGTTCGACATGGATGCAGAGTGTACCACTGCCTCAACAACCACAACCCATGGACGTTGACACGGGTGCTTCAGCACAGAACGTTCGTGCCGGATCCGGAGGTGCCCGGGGTGGGTTTAGAGGTGGGGGTAGAGGAACATTCTCTGGCGACGCACAATCATTCCGCCCAGAGCGCCGGAACGATCAAACACTTGTCGTCGAGAAGATACCAGAGGACAAGCTCTCTCTCGATGCTGTGAACAGTTGGTTCAAGCGCTTTGGTACGGTCACAAACGTCGCCATTGATGCCCGCACCGCAAAAGCGTTGGTCAGTTTTTCGGACCACAGCGAAGCGCACGCAGCATGGAAGTCGGAGGATGCTGTTTTCGGTAATCGATTTGTCAAGGTGTTCTGGCACAGACCGATGGAGGGACATGGTCAGAAGGGTACGCGCATGTTGGCTGCGTCTGCGCCGTTAGTTGCCAAAATTGCTGCACGGGGTGGGACACCCACCACTCCTCCAACCGGAGCCCCAACCACCACAACCGTCCGCAAGCCAGTTGTAGCTCCTAATGCTGCTGCCGAGCTTGCTGCGAAGCAAAAGCTTCTGGAGGAACAGATAGCAGAACAGAAATCCCTCATGGCATCTTTAGCAACGGCTTCTGGAGAAGAAAAGAAAATCATCATGGCCCGCTTCAGAAAGCTTGGCGAGGAGATGAAACCTTCTTCGTCCCCAGCCTCAATATCTGGGGAAGCTCCGTCGTATTCCACATCTACAACACAGCGATCTGCAGGTTCCACGGAGCATCTCACCCAGCACAATAAGGAAAGAGAAAGGCTCGACAAGGAACTGGATCTTCACGCCGTCACGGGTGATGAGTCTACGGCAGAGTTGCAAGCTAGGCTTGCGAAACTCAAAGAAGTGGTGCGTGTATGCGTTCACCTTATGTGACACGAGCGTTAAGAGTGTCACAAGGCTGCAAGTCTGGGCATTCCCGAAGGTGGAGACTATACTTACGGTGGAGGATCGTACCGTCCTTACAGGGGCCGAGGCCGCGGGGCGCGCGGTGCATTCTTTCGAGGTGCCGGGAGAGGTGCCCCTCGTGGTAGCATGAAGCTTGACAACAGACCCAAAAAATTGCTTGTCAAGGGGGTAAGGGAGGAGGCTATTCCAGCTTTGCGGGAATGGTATGAGGTACGAATGGTTTCATGGCGGTCTTGGCGGCGACGCATTCAACTGCTTAAACCTCTCTAGACTGCGGGTCAAATCGATTCAGTGGACTCTGTTGGAGACGAGGTGCTTGTCGGTTTCCGGACAAGAGCGGCTGCCGAGCAAGTTCGTAATTTCAAACTGTCTTGTTTTTGAATACTGATGAGCTATCTAGGCACTCGCCAAGGGCAGTGATATCCCATCCATAGGCGCAGTGCAAATATCTTGGCATACGGGTCCACAGTCGCTCCCAAGTTCCCAAACACTCCCTGCTTCGTCTTCTCGACCAAACGCAAAAGAGAATGGATCAGAAGATGCACACTCTCCTTCACCAACCCAGCAAGGGCATCTATCAACGCGTCGCCAGGAAGAAGAGATTATTGCGAGTGGGTGGGGTGACGGCGGGGATGAGGACGACATGGGGTTCTGATGACAGATGGAATGCGGTGATGGTTCTGCGCTTGGTCTCTTGGTCTCTTTTTCTTTTGTTTTTCGTTTGTACCTCCACATCTCGGGGCTTGCACGACAATAACCCACAGAGGCAAGCTGGTCATAACTTATCAGCCAATCATCCATTGTGCATCCTATGGTATCATTGAGAAATTTTCAGGTGGATAGTCCGTGATCATTTGACCGGCTGATGTGATGATATATACGGTACCTTACATGAGTCCGTGGTGACATGGTAGCTACAAGGGTCTAGGAGGCGGATGCGTTCAGACAAGATGATACAGGGAGTTAAGTAATATACCAGCGCGCGTAATCGTCCTATTATGATACAGAACAAGCAAATATCCGTTCATGAGATGATCGTTTCTTTACCGCGAACAGCGTCCTACATCGCAGGGAACAATATTGGACACTCTGGCAACCCAATGAATAGTTCACATGGGCCCGAGGATTTTCTCACCGAACAATCGCACATGTCACCCAGCCGTGCGACCGAACCGACTGACCCCCGAAGTCGGGTTGAAACGAGCCGCGGAGTCACACCTGCCTGGGTCATGGGTAGCTCAACGTGTGTGAGCCTATCATTCCTTCAGCGGGGTCGATCGGATCTGGCGAGTCACATATGGGCTTGTCGAAGAAGTTGGTGTTGGTCGAGCCCGGTTCGAATGGAAGCATGGGAGACGGAGACGAGCACGCAGCATCGATGCCGTACTCACGGATCGGGTGCCCGAGGGTATCCGTCGGCGAGCCCCCTTGCTCGCGGGACGCCGACAGACCGCCCGTCCGCGTCTGACCCCGGTTGGTCGAGAGGAATGAGGGA
>JBBPNY010000665.1:0-13580 GCA_038091165.1 Rubroboletus pulcherrimus
CTCCCATACGCGTCCACTCGTTTTCCGAGTTCGAGTTCTGTGGCACCTGCGCCAGGTACGAGTCTCGGGTCTTTGAGCAACGACTTGATGACGTTGACGCCGTCGTCGATGGCCCGTTCCAAGTCGTCCAAGTGGTTAGCCGTCGCGCCTCTCAACACGATGGTCGCCGTCCGCGTCTTTTCTGTCCTTGGATCGTACCCTTCCTCATCCTCTCTCAGTTGTCTGAGCACCGTGACACGGTCTCCGCCGATTTCCGTCGTCTCGAAGATGTCGACGTAGCCGACTTCTTCTGGGGTGGGAGCGCCGATTCGAGCGAGGGGGGTGGCGTTGACGACGCGGCTTACTCTGCGGAGGTCGAATTTGGAGAGGACTTTAAGGACGGCGATGTTGAATTTATTGAGATAATGGAGGGCGAGTTCGCCGACGGAGGATCCGGCGATGATGACCTTGACACCCGAATCAGCAATCTCTTTGAAGATCTGGTATGGTTCAGGAGGTGAGCATATATGCAGTGAAAAGATGGTATAGAACCGGAAGGAAAGTGAGCTGGACCTTTTCCATGTGTTTCTCCTCTCCTCGGGTAAAGTTGAGCATTTCGTCGGCGTTTTTGATGAGGACTGTGCCCTTGGTTTCGGTTTGGGCAATGTCGAGTGCGGCAGTGAAGACGGCGACTTTGGCTTTGGTGACTTTTTTGATGGTACCCTCTGGTTCCCGACCGAATACCATGCCTTGCACTACACGGCTGCCGGAAAGGTTTCCTCCCATGATTTTGACGACGCGTACGTTGTCCACGTTGAAGTTCTTTGGGTTCTTTGGCATGACGGCCAGTGCAGCGTCTGCGACGAGTGCGGACAGGGTGTCTTCGAACCCGTATTGTTTTGATGCGATAGCAGGCTTGAGTGCCTCTGCGAGTGAAGATTGCGTGAACGGAGAGGGGAGGCTGGATGTTGATAGATCTTGAAGGCTGTTAGTTGCATTCGATCACGCGTCAGCAGGACAGGGACGCACTCTCCAGCTCGGCAAGCGCTTTCGTACACGCGAGTTCGTATCCTTTGGTGATTTCGCTTGGATGCAGACCCATGATGAGGAGGTGCTCTGCCTTCTTGAGCAGTTCGCCCGCAAAGATGATCACGGTATTGGTTGCGTCGCCCATCTGCGTATGGTCAGGAGGGTGTGGTTTGGTATGAAGCACTGCGGATTAGACGGACCTCGGATTCCTGGGCATGCGATGCCATCACAAGCAGTTTTGCAGCTGGATGTACGATTTCGACCTCTTTGATGATGGTTGCAGCATCGGACGTGACGAACAATCGACCCAGGTGATTAATCAGGAGTTTATTACGACCTTTATCGCCGATTCAGTGGAAGGAACGGGGACGACCGCTCTCACACGACGCACCGTTTGGCCCGAAACTCGTCCGTACGAGATCTGATAGCTCTGAAACGGCCTGGATGTTGCGCAGAACAGCATCCTCGAGCCCTTGCAGATGCTAAAAAGCCAGAGGGCGTCGATCGGTCAGTTGGTGTAGCGATCCGTGTCATAGTCGGGCCCATCATACCTTGTAGCCTTCCTTGAAGAGCTGGACGTTGTTGGCTTTGGGAACTTTGAGCGACATGGTCAACGTTGACGATGTACAAAACGTTGACTAGTAGATGTAATCCTAGCCGCGACTCCGATGGCCAAGTGATCGACGCGAGGCGGTTGGACTCCGCGAAACTCTCACTGCCTTTGTTCGTCACCACCACCGCCGACCCCGGCCCCAGTCTCGGTCCTCGTGTGTTCGCCACTGTTATAGATCTAGTTTTTGGCAAGGAAAACACTCAAGAAAGTCGCTGGGAACCTCTGGTGGGCTCAACGAACTGCGAGTTGTTGCTACCATGGTTCTCAAAATGCTCGGGGTGGTGGCCAATACCTTGTTGCCTTCATCGTATTATGTGCATGCCTTTGTATCCATTCTTGCGATCGTTGTCGTTCACGCCTTTGCACAAGGACGTACAACGAACCGGGAGCGCGACATGCATGCGCGTGTAGTCCTCGTTACCGTGAGTCGTTCGTTCACCATCTCCCCAGTGTCGTCCTTTCATACTCGTTTCTCAGGGCGGTTTCACCCCACTCGGGCTGACACTAATCCAAAATTTGGCCCAACGAGGCGCACATGTCATTGCTCTCTCCCCAAATCCAATTGACCATCCCGAAGTGGAGATTCTCATCGAGCTCCTGCGCTCCACGACCAAGAACGACCACATTTACGCAGAAGAATGCGACCTAGCTTCATCAGCTTCCGTCCGCTCGTTCTGTACTGGGTTCATCACGGGCAAGGAAACCCGTTTGGACGCGATCGTCTTTACACACGAATACCAAGCAGTCGGCTCACTTCTGGCCTCTGACGACCCTATAGAGCTTGCAAAGCGTCGACGGGCGTCCTCTTTAGCCACATTTTTGATCATTACGTTGCTGCTCCCCGTCCTGCTCGTCGCCCCAGTGGAACGCGATATTCGTATCATCAACGTTGTCAACCCCTTCTATGCAGCTGCAGGCATGACGTATTCAATAACAGGAGCGCTTCCGCCAACTGCTCCGCTATTCAAGCAGGAAGGTCGGAGGTCTCTCGAAACGATCATCTTCATACGCCATCTACAGCGTGTGCTAGATGCCCTTCCGTCCGGTGGCCAGGTGCCTAAAACAGACGAGACGACTGTCCGTGTAGTGAGCGAGAAGGTTCAAAGGTCAAATGTAGTCGCTGTTTCTGTCTGTCCCGGAATTAGTCGCGCGGATACCATTGCCACCCTTCTGAAGGCGAGTGGCACCCAAACGCGTCGGTCGGTCCTTGGGACAGTCATGTAAGTTGCTCTTGGCTTATCTTCCCACCATTCCTAACAGTTTACTTCAGTTATTTCGTCACGCAGCCACTTCTGAGACTGTTGACCAAATCGCAGAAGGCTACAGTGCAGTCGATACTGCACGTGCTTTTCCTTCCGACGCCATTCAAGAGCTCGCAAGCTCCCGCTGCTACGACTTCCACCGAGAATATTGCTCCAGAGGAGGTTCTGAAGGCAGGCGCTTTGTACCGAGAATGTGCAGTAGTTCATGTACGAATACCCACACCCGACGGCACACCTTCGGGAAGTGAAGACCAGAAAGACGGACCGTTGCCAGACGATAGAGAGCTAGGTGGCGTGCACCTCGGTCAATCCGTCTGGGAATCTTTCGAAGTTGCGCTGAAAGAGTGGGAGAAGACCGTCCCCGCTTCTGACAAGGAAGCCGCTGGTGATGATACCCCTTCGGTGGATACCCCTACTAGCTCTTAGTATGACTAATCTCCGAAGCTTTGCATATTTACTGATCAGTTCGACAGATTCCTTAGGCTGAACATGGACTCTGCAGTCGTTATGACCCAGGGACACTCATATGGTCCATTCGCTAGACATCGCTTTCTGTTTTTAAGTGACGTCGTGGTGGACTACAACAGATAAATTATCGACAACAAAAAGCAAACAACTGGTAAATATAATAAAGTGATGCCATAGGTAAAAACATCGTCCTCTATCCGTGAAGACCACGATTGTTCTGACAGAAAGAATCACGCTTCGTCACGCTCCAGAGCGTCAGCTACCGATTCAAGTGCTACCTTGGGCTTCAAGAGTGTCGTAGTCTTAAACTCGACTGCGTCTCCCCGCACTACTTTTTCTGACCTTTGCAGGCCTAGTGCGGTCGTGCACAGTATAGCTTTCCCTTCCAAGTCACCCCCGTGTGACTCGAAATTCTCCATGGTAGCTCTGTCGAACTCCTCACCCGAAGTCGTATTGACGGGCCACAAGTCCGCCGACGTCACCTCCTCACCCATCGCCTTGTTCAACCGTGATGCCATCTTAACAATATTGGAGATACGTTCACCAAACTTTTGCGTGAATGCGCGATAGGTTTCCTCGTAGCTCTTCGTGCATCCCGAGGCGACAAGGATGATGACGAGTGTGTCGGAGATATGAGCAACCATCGTCGCGTGGAGGTCACCTTCCCGCAGGGCTACCTTCTGTGCATGTGCACGTGTCAAGGCACGCCAGCGACCGCCCACTGCCTGCGTTTCTATGGAGTCGTCAGTGTAAGTAATGCGTTGAAAAGATGAAATTCACCTGTTTCACGGATGTCGTTGTAGATCTCTGCAAGTGGCTGCTCGGCTTGGAGACCGTCAAAGTCCCAAGTCATGATAATCCAGCGCGAAAACTCGACTGTTGCACCTTGCAGTGCGATTTGCACGAGGAGCGGGTCCTCGCCATGCAACACAGAGCTGAGTAGATGTGTCAGGGTGGAACCCATGAGCTCGCTTATCCTGGTGCTGGCCTCCTTTATCTCGTCCGCGTACGCCAGTTGGCGTGTAAAGTCAAAGGAATCAGAGATGAAGGCGGAGGTCTGTAGAATCTCGACGTTAAGGGCGTCAACCAGAGCAATAACTTCAGCACCAGAGAGCGTATCGGCTTTCGTGAGGTAGACCTGAGCAGCTTTCAATTCGCGGCTACGAGCCTCGAGGAGAGTGGTGAGTTCGTCGAGCTTCGTCTGCGAGTGTTGGAGCTCGTTCCGGAGGTTCTTGAGCTCAACGTCCTTGTTCTCTAGCTGACGTCTTACACCCCCGAGCTCTCCCATCAGTCGTTGGGTCTGCGAAAGAGCTTTACTCTTCTCATCCTCCTCTCGACGCAGGGACTGTTGCGTCGCTGCCTTGTCCTCCTGCTCTCGCTTGAGCGACTGCGAGAGGGTGGTGGACTCGTCAACGGCCCTCCGGTGGGATGCCTTGAGCTGAGCGACTTCCTCTTTTAGCTTTCCCTTTTCTTCCGCTGCCTCGTCGAGCGACTCCTCGAGTTTCCTTACGGTCTCCTCTTGTGCTCTTTCCCTTTCCTCCTCGTCCTTCGACCTCCTGTCTATAAGGTCCTTGATACGTCGAAGTAAGCTGATGGGCATGAAGCGCCAGAAGACCCAAGGTAGACCTGCAAATGCGATAGGAAAGACCCAGTATCTGGATGGTGTAAACGCAAAAGTCGACAAGTTCATGGCGTTTCCTGGCTCGCTCAGGCTCGCAATGAAGTGGTACTAGCGATTGTCGGCCATTTGAAGCACTTCGATTGTTTGGTGCAACCATGTGGCGGGGGTGCTATAGAGGCGTGTGTTTGATACGCCTCGTGTGTGACTCCGGAACGGGGGCAGTCATCCGCCTGGGAACGGACGGGCCTTGTCAAACACGTTGCGTCGGCGTTTTCCTGGGGAGTTCGGGAACGTTGTGCCTCGCGTATTTCATTTCGTTGGTGGGCGCTGCTAGTCCGTTGTTATGTCGTGGTGAGTACTTGGCGTAAAATACCACCCTCACATCAATCACCGCGCTGCTGATAGGGCAACTCCACCAGATGATCGAGGGCCGTTACCTTCGGTTGTGACGATAATGAATGCCGTCTTCAACATGGCCTGCAATGTGTTGAGATCAGATAAAAAGCCGTTGTGGGACGTGGCCCACTCACGTCCACCCAAGCCATCTTAGGCGCACTACAGACTGTATCTGTCTCATAGCGACGCTAGCGAACAAGATTACGTCACAATCTTAGCCGTCCCCTTGCCTCATTATTCAATCCTTCGAGCGATGCTCTCCCGAAAACCCTACCAAGGCCGTTCACGTGGGCTCGTTGTCGCGTTCGATGTCGGTACAACGTATAGTGGTGTGTCGTACGTTATTCTGGATCCAGGCGAAGTTCCAAAGATACAAGGCGTGACGAGGTTCGTCTTCCTCGTGCTGGACCATGTTTGCGCTTGATGCTGACTGAGGTTATGCGTAAAGGTATCCGGCGCAGGAGCATGTAGGCGGCGATTGCAAGATACCGTCTATCTTATATTACGACCAGCATGGTACTCCTCGTGCCTTTGGTGCGGAGGCGTTGCAAGATCATATCATCGAGCAAGCCGAGGACGAGCAATGGGTCAAACTCGAGTGGTGCGTATTCAATGCTGACCATTCCTATGGCTTGACGCGATAGATTGATAACGCATCTAGGTGGAAGCTACACCTGCGCGCAAAACATCTGGCTGCTTCCCATATCGCCGACGATGACATCCCTCCCATTCCGTTTGGAAAGTCAGCTGTTGACGTCCTGGCGGATTTCATGCGTTACTTGTTCCATTGCATGCAGAAGTACATCGAGGACTCGCATGGCATCAACCTCTGGAAGTCGGTGGAGAGCCACATCCAGTACGTGCTCACCCATCCGAACGGATGGGAAGGACCACAACAGAAACAGATTCGACGCGCTGCCACACTGGCGGGTCTCGTTTCGAGTTCGCCCGAGAGCCAGGATCGGGTTCACTTGCTGACGGAGGGAGAAGCGAGTTTGCACTTTTGCGTATCGCACATCCTGGCGTCCGAGGCGCTGTCGAGGATGCCTATTATTTCTCCTGAACATCCTGGACAAGAAGAAGAGCAACCGCGTCAGCAGGGCGTTGTCATTATTGATGCTGGAGGAGGAACGATTGATTTGAGCGCGTATTCGATGCGGTTATCCCCGGCGTCGTTCGAAGAGATTGCACCTGCTGAATGTGAGTATGCAGACATGACAGTTGTAACGTCTAATCTAGCAATCACCAGGTCGCTTACAAGGATCCGTATTGGTTACGCGGAGGGCTGCCGCCATGCTCAGAAGTAGGTTCCAAGACAAGTTCGCTGGTATGCTGACGCTCATGACATTCACAGGGAGACTGGAAGGTTCAAAGTATTGTAGTCCAGAGATAGTGAAACAGATGACGGAGATATTTGACAAGACGACCAAGCTTCGTCTCCGCAACGCCGATGATCCCCAATACATAAAGTTTGGTACCGTTCGCGACAAAGATCCACAGTATGACATACGTTCAGGCCAGCTTCGGCTCTCTGGGTAGGTTCGCTGTCTCTAATGGGACCGGACACTGATGTCGCTCTAGAAAGATCGTCGCAGACCTTTTTGAACCATCTATTAGAGAGATCATTGATGCTTTCAGAAAGCAACAACAAGCATCTTCGACCCCCATCACGGTGAGATAAACCTTGTGGCTTACCCCGCTCGCCTTTTGACCCTTTTCAAGTCTGTCTTCCTGGTAGGGGGCTTTGCCGCGAGCGAGTGGTTGTTCTCGAGCCTCCGAAAATATTTCGAACCCCTAAACATCAGCCTTTGCCGACCTGATAGTCATGTGTACGTTCTCTAAGACGATGCATAAATGACGGGCTCACGTCGGCATCAGGAACAAGGCTGTGGCGGATGGTGCAATATCTTATCACATTGACCACCTTGTCTCTTCTAGGGTCGCAAAGTTAACCTATGGTACCGGCTGCAGCATACCGTTTAACCCATCCGACAGTGAACATCGTACGAGACAGAAGAGCATCTACCGCGGGCCATCTGGGCAGCTGGCCCTTTCGAACGCCTTTGCTTCTATCCTGACGAGGGTAAGCTAACGGGATACGACGTGTCGCCAATCCCCATGCTGACGCGAGATATGCAAGGGAACACGTGTTGCTGAGGAGCAAGAATTCCAAGAAACCTTCGCTGTTCGTCGGTCGTCCCAAGCGGCGTGTAACGCCATGGATATTGCCATAACATCTTATCGGGGACCCCTGGACCCGCCGATGTGGATGGACAGCGAACGAGGTATGTGGCCCACACGGTGCATTCACGTTGTCTGAGTGGGCATGTCGCAGATCAATTCTCGACGCTGTGCACTGTGCGTGCGGATACTAGCAAGTTGGCCAAGTCACTTTCGCCGCGACGATCCGCCGAAGGATCGTTGTACTACGCGTTGGAAATTAAAGTCATCTTGTTGTTCGGACTGACAGAGCTCACTGCTCAGATGAGCTGGATGGAAAACGTGAGCTTTTTTTTCTTCTATGAATCCCGGAACCCTTGACTCACTTCTACGATCATACAAGGGGGTCGAAGTCCGGTAAGTTTCTGTCAAGTAATATCTAGTTTGGATACGGCTGACGAGAGTACGCAAAAGAACTCCGGCAGTGTTGGTGTACGATGATACCGCATGATGGAGTTTTGGGATATACAATGCTCGCCTGCTGATTCACATTGATATTGTGGTAGTAGCCTATTGAGAAGCGGTGGGATGTAATTAGACGTGGCGCTCAGTTCGCCGTAATACCCTCCCCTAAGGTACTACTTCACCAAGTCCGCTGAGGCCGTGAACACTGGATACCAGAAACTCGAGTGAGTTCATGAAACTGCAGATTCAGAGCTGGGAGGCTGCCCCGTTCCGCTTCGGTAATTTGGGAGGCTTGGAAGTGAAGTCGGGGTTCCGATGTCGGACGTGCCCAGGCGTTGAAGGGTGGTGGGCAATCGCAATTGCAATGCCCAAGTTCCAGCGTTTATTGAGGGCAACGGCCGGTCCAGGGGGAAGTGGCAGTCACTAGTAGAAGTTGTACTACAGTAGTACGAAATAGGAAGGGCAAAGTTCGAGTCACCACGGGGAAGTACTTCCCAACCGCAATCGCTGTTGGCGTCAGGCTGACTTCCGTTCGAGAACATTCTGGAAGACGGTCAGATCAGAACCGTGACAGGTTTTGCGTTGATAATACGCGCGCTTTCAATCTATTCAGAGAAGGTGGTACAGTAACTGTTGAAGACGAACGAAAACCGAACAGTAAACCGACTCGGATCCTTGAAGGCCACTGCCAGCAGGTCTGAGGGTCTCAACTTGAACCAACCTCCCAAGTATGTTGAACCCCTCAATCAAAGGGCGGGGGCCTGGACTCATTTCATACGCCATCCATCTCCTGACATGGCAGTGTGTGTTTTCCACGATACTCGTGTTGACCGTGATGGTTCCCTCATCGATACTATCGAGTTTGGCCCGGAACATGAACAAGTGCCACCTCATGAAGGCTACACATATCAATTCTCGATATAATAGGGTCTGGTATCCGTAAGTGGCTCAGAATACATGCAGCCCAAAGATCGTGATCGCCGTGCGCCGCACTTGGGGCTAAAGCACATTAACAGCACACGTTATAGGGTGCAGTCACAGTGAATTTACCCGATGTTCCTCACTCTTATCTCTAGGTCACTGAACTCTGTGCCCGCCCGTTTCAGGGTTACATCGGCGCTCGTAAACAATTTGACCATCCTACGTGGGTCGTTTGCCTGCACTTGGTGCGACGCAGATCGAGGGGAACACATGCCCACTGAATTTTAAGCTCGACTTCACCTTCACGTTAACTCACGTAGTAACAACCCCACTCACTTGCACCAGTGAACATCATGTTTGCACGAGAACCGTACACGGGCTTGTCCCGCAAGTTAGTGTTGGCATTTGACGTCGGCACCACTTTCAGTGGGGTTTCCTACTGCATACTCGATCCAGGCGAGATTCCGGAAATACACGGGGTATCAAAGTAAGAGATAGCTTTTTTTCCTGTGTTAATGATAGGATTCTGATATCATGGACAGATTCCCGGGGCAAGAGAGTACTGGTGGAGACAGCAGGATACCATCTCTCATGTATTACGACAAGACGGGTTCACTTCGCGCAGTCGGTGCGGAAACCCAACAGAAGCACATCGTTGAACTAGCCACAAGCGAGCGGTGGACGAGACTCGAATGGTAAGGAGATTCGTAAAGTGTAGCATTGGTATTGACATTCGACGTGCCCCAGGTGGAAGCTCTATCTCCGCGCAAAACACCTCGAGGCATCTCACTTCACGGATGCCGATATTCCCGCCCTTCCTGAGGGAAAGACGGCCGTGCAGGTTCTAGGCGACTTCATGGGTTACTTGTTCAAGTGCTCCAAAGCGTATATCACGGAAGCTCATACTTGTCTTTGGGAGTCGTTTGAGAACGATATCGAGTTCGTTCTGACGCATCCAAATGGATGGGAAGGTCCACAGCAACAGCAAATTCGACATGCTGCTGAGCTTGGCGGGCTCGTTCCTCCAGGGGAAGAGGGCCAGTCGCGGATCCATCTTCTCACGGAGGGAGAAGCAAGTCTTCATTTTTGCGTTACCAACATGCTAGCATCAGATGCGTTTGACACAACGCCTATGTTATACTCGGGCGAGCCGGAGGAGGTGGAACAAGAATCACAGCCGGAGCGTCAAGGCGTCATCATTATCGACGCCGGAGGTGGAACTGTCGACCTTTCCGCATACTCCATGAAGCTTTCTCCCACATCGTTCAAGGAAATTGCACCTGCCGAATGTGAGTTCACAGTGTGTGTGGAGTACTGTGATTGATCGAAGAACACGGAAATAGGTCGACTTCAAGGATCCGTTTTCATCACGTATCGTGCCCACGCTTTCTTGAGGGGTTAGTCGCGTTACTGCTGAGACGCTCTTTCTAACCATCCCTTAGCTAAACTCGCCAACTCACAATATGGAAGCGAGGAGAACTTGTATAATATGACAGAGGTCTTCGATAAGACCACTAAAGTGAGGTTCCGGGACGCGGAAGAGCCACAATACATCAAGTTTGGTAGTGTGCGGGACAAAGACCCCGAGTATGACATTCGATCTGGTCAACTCAAGTTACCTGGGTAAGCATTGTCACGGACAGGAGATTTCGTCTCATCGAAAATTCAGGCAAGATGTAGCCAAGCTCTTTGAACCTTCTGTTCAAGATATTATTGCAGCTTTTGAGCAACAACGGTCAGCTGCCTCAATGCCAATCACCGTAAGTTCAAATCCTATTTCATTCCAACTGATATGTTCACCCCTATGAGTAGAGCGTGTTTCTAGTCGGTGGCTTCGCGGCGAGTGACTGGCTGTACGCCAAACTCATGGAGCACATGAATACTCTCGATATCACCTTTTGTCGCCCTGGTCAACACGTGTAAGTCTCCTTGTAAACATGCGTCATCCCTTCTAAGGATTACCGTTAGCAACAAAGCTGTGGCAGACGGGGCTGTCTCATTCTTTATCGACCATCTCGTGTCTGCTCGGGCTGCAAGATTCACCTATGGAACCGAGTGCAATGCATTGTACAATGAATGCGACACCGAGCACGTTGCGAGGAGAGACAATGCGTTTGAAGGTGTGACTGGTTGTCTGGAAGTCCCCCACGCCTTTGAGTCTATTCTCAAAAAGGTCATCTATCTTTCCCTACTCCGCGAAGCTTTCACTGACAGGTCAGGTTCGCCCACAAAGGGTACGGAAGTGTCCGAAACGCAAGAGTTCAAAGAATCCTTCATCATTGAAGAGTTCGACCTTTCCCATTGTGGTAGTATCCATGTAGATATCGTAGCGTACAGAGGAGCACTCTTGGATCCTTCCTGGGTGGATGCAGAGCGCGGTGAGTTTGTAACACACTCAGTTATGGTTTGATTATGTCGCTTACTGTTCTGTTTGCGGAAGATGCTTACACGACATTGTGCTCTGTGCATGCGGACACGTCAAAACTTGCTCAGAGCATGCAGCCCCATCACCTTCCTGATGGCGGGGGAACTTACTATTCCATCCTATTCTACGTCGTGCTGCTATTTGGGCTGACAGAACTCAAGGCGCAGATTAGCTGGACCGACAATGTGAGTTTTTGCATGGGCCTGTTGGCGTTGTTCGCGCTAATCGGGTGTTCGTCTGCTCCCTCCAGGACGTGGAAGTCAGGTGAGTGAACATTGAATCGTGAATTTCGTCAGAGACTTCCTGAGAGCTTACCCTCTTTCCTGGCACTTGTAGGAGCCCTGCATCGGTGGTGTACGAGGACACCATGTATTTGAAGCGATCGTGATCTGAAGCTAGTACGGCGAAATGTCGCTCAACTGTGTTGGAGAGCCACGAAGACTACTTAGGAGAATTTATTTATGTGCTGTGCTCCTTTCTCGATCCCTGTATAGCATTAAGGCCGTACCGTATGCTGGCGTTCATAGTAGTAGAGGAAGAAACGAACGTCCTTCCCTTTTGGCCGACGGAGGCTAGCGGGCCGGGCCGGGCTCGCTTGAGGTGCAGCCTGTCGGTTGAACTTGACGCTCGAAGCTCCGAAAAGTTAAAGTCTGAACTACTTCAATTCCACGAAGGTATACCAGTCGGTCAAATAACAACACCGTCACCCCGTCCGTGGTAGGTGGGTGATACCACGCTATTCAACTAACGCAGTTGGGATGTGCCAGCTGCGGCACATCCGACAATCTCAGATCTGGGAACAGTCGATGCATTGTATCGTAACTACAGTGAACCGCCCCGTGGATCCAAGGCCAGGCGCAGCTTGGCGAAGCCAGAAGATAAGGATGTGGGCAACCAGGGGTACGTGATGGTGAATGTACTAAGTGACAGGGGGATCTTCGACCATACAGTTTAGGTGCTCCTCATGTTGTTACATCAAACACCCCTAAACTCAAAACACCTGCTGCTTGGGTGCACTACTGAGTGCATTTTCCTGCCCGTTGGCACATGGAAGCCATGGTTCCTGTCTCGTGTTCGTCTGTGGTGGCTTGGCTTTCAGAGGTACTTGCGCCTCCAACTTTTCAGGTTCCCCAACTCGCACACCGGCGACTGAGCTCACAACATGCCCCCGTACCGCGGTCTCTCTCGCAAGTTAGTGCTTGCGTTCGACGTTGGCACGACGTACAGTGGAGTCTCCTACTGCATACTCGATCCTGGGGAGGTCCCAAAGGTTCTCGGAGTTTCGAGGTAGGTGCAACTCTGTGCAGAAGCGGATCGCGCCGACGCGTAGCCAATTCAGGTATCCTGCCCAAGAGCACGTCGGAGGCGATAATAAGATACCGTCCATCTTGTACTATGACCGTCAAGGTGTCGTAAAAGCGGTCGGCGCCGAGGCGCTACAGCAGCACATCATTGACCAAGCAGAAGAAGAAAATTGGATCAAGCTCGAATGGTGAGCTCAGTGGAGAGATAACTCTGTCGCCTCTTTGTTTACAGAGACGCCATTAGGTGGAAGCTTCACTTGCGAACAAAGCATTTGGCATCGTCTCACATCAAAGACGAAGACATCCCGCCCCTTCCCCTGGGTAAAAGTGCCATCCAGGTTCTTGGGGATTTTATGCGGTATCTCTTCAGCTGCACTCGCGACTACATCATCGAGTCTCATGCTAGTGGTGCTTCAATGTGGGGGTCTGTGGAGAACAGCATCGAGTTCATTCTCACCCATCCAAACGGATGGGAAGGGCTACAGCAGCAGCAGATTCGGCAAGCCGCCGAGATTGCAGGGCTGATACCTAGTGGAGATGAGCATGCGAATCGAATTCATCTCCTAACGGAGGGGGAGGCCAGCCTTCATTTCTGCGTCACCCACGTGTTGACCTCGGACTCGCTCTCGAACCTCGCCATTGTTAGTTCCGACGAGCCTGAAGAGGAGGTCGAGGAGGAGTCGGAACATCAGGGCATCATCATTATCGATGCTGGTGGCGGTACTATCGACTTGAGTGCCTACTCTATCAAGCTATCCCCTCCCAGAGAATTCAAGGAGATTGCACCTGCAGAATGTGACAACTTTTGTTTGACGAACTCAAGTTTTTGTGTCTAATACGTTGGCTCCATAGGTCGTCTCCAAGGATCTGTTTTCGTCACGCAAAGAGCCCACACATTCCTCAAGGGTATGTGCTGCTCGTTGTTCCGAGGATCCTT
>JBBPNY010000666.1:0-13567 GCA_038091165.1 Rubroboletus pulcherrimus
TGTATGAGCCTACATCTGCCATCTTAGGCAAGGTTTTGAGCAGTTCTAATGTTAGTTTTTGCCCAGAATACCTTGTCACCAAACCAAGCTTCACCATTTTATGCATGGGGGTATCAGGAAGTCAATTAAATAAGACACAAGACATAAAACGAGTGAAGCAGGTATATATATATAAGTGTGGATATGTCTGTAAATTCCGGTCACACATGACCTGAAGGAAACGAAATTCTGCCCCATCCATCTACGCAAGACCATTCTCCGCCTTAAACCACTACAACCCAGCCCATCATCAGTGTAACACCAAAGACACATGGAGACGAAGCGTACCTCGACCATTCGCTGTACACCCTCCTCAAGCCCCACCTCGGGTTCATACCCAAGGACCCGTCGCGCCTTTTCAATATTGTGATAACGCGTCGCACAACTATACCCCACCCGATACCGCGTGAACCCTGCCTCCTTCTTGATCAACCAGGCCCACGTCTCCGCCAAAGACCCCAATACCATCCCAAATGATCTCGGAATCACCCACGGTGTCCTTTGCGCCCTCTTCCGCCCTTCCTCCGTCTGCGGATCGAGCGCCAACCAGATGACGCGCATAAAGTCCCAAAAGTACACCGGTTCGCCGTTGGTGATGAAAAATACTTGACCGGCGACTTGAAGGGGGTTGGTTGGAGCGACGTCGAGAACACTGTCTGCGAATTGGTCGAAGCGGTTTCGAACGATGACGTGGGTTGGTTTGGAGGGGTCGAGGGGTGTGTTGAAGGCGGCTTCGATGGCGGTGGCGTTGAGGGGAGGGGTGACGTAGGGACCAAGGGGACGGGCGTTACAGGTGGGGACACGTCGGAAGCCTGCCGTGGCGGAAACGGGTGGGAGTGCTTTGTGGAGGGACGAACGGAGTGTCAAGTCGACGAGGGTGGCATCTGAGGAGCCAGAGTCGGTTGAGGCGCGGTCCGAGGGGGTCGGGTCGACAAGTTTGTCGGCTGCGAGGAGGTGTGCTTGGGCGAGGTTGCCGACGTAGGTGTAGTCAAAGAGGTTGTTATTGTCTCCGACTTGGAAATGCGTCTGACCGCGCTGGTAGGCTTGGTAGAGACCCACCATCATCTGACGATCTCCAGGACTAAAAATGAGTATGAGCGCTGGATGGGATAGGGAGATGAAGCGAATATTCACCCGAAAATGCCAGCGGGCCGCAGTGCGACGGTCAGAAGGCCGCCTTTGCCGTTGGCCTCGAGGATGAGCGCCTCGCCTTTGGCTTTAGAGTCGTTGTAGGCATCGAATGGTTTTTCCGGGTAGGGTCCACGTTCGTCGAGGTTGACAACGTCTTTCCCGTCAAATACGACACCCGCTGAGCTCGTGTAAACCAATTTCGGGACGCCGGCAGCGACAGCTGCGTTTATCACTGCCTGGGTGCCCTCGACGTTGACTTTATAGTAAATCGAGGGGTCTTTGGCACCATGCTGAGGCGAGGCGGTGTGTATAATGCAGGTCGTACCAGACTATATGGGGGGTCTATCATTTACACTCATTACATAAAAGTAGCACGAAAATAAACCCACCTTGCGAATAGCGTCGAGAATGTTCTGCTCGCTGGTGATGTCGCCTGAATAGAACGGCACGTCGTGGTGTCTCTGGACGATGTCGAAGACAGCGACAACGTCGCCACGAGCGACGAGCTGTTCGACGATATGTCTACCAACGAAACCACTCCCACCGATGACGAGGTAGACGTCTTTGCGTAGGATCGCCATTGTTTGCAGAAAGAACCTGTTGCATCGTTCTAAAATTTCATTTTGCAGTGTTTCGAGCACGTGAGCTAAGCGATTCGATATATGTGGTCAGTTGACCCCTGTCGCGTTGAGCACCAAAAACCAAGACATTCGAATACCGTTCATATGTGAATCGCGGGTCGGTGAGAAGAGCGTTGTCACCAGATACCTTCCCTCACAAGGGGAACCTGACGTAGACTAATCATTGTGACCTAAAAAGAGGTGCTTGCGGGGGTACAGTACAATTAGTTTTACACTGCTCGTATCGACCACTTCAACCTGCCCACTTATCGCGGAAAAGTAACTTTATAAATGACATGTTCTCTGCAGCTTATGCGCAGGGAAGATCGTGTCTCCCATTTATTCTTAGTTGCATGACACAACGACAGACTGTTAATGATGAGGTAGCTCTGCAGGCTCATAAGTAAATACGTCCTAGTCCCAGCCAAGAGACATGTCCTGGATAGTTTTTATAGCTTACCTATCTCATGTGAGTGTCTGTAGATAGTAGACGGCTCCCACTGTGATCACAGGTATCAAATGCTCACCAGGATCCTTTTTGCTCTTGCAAGATGGCCGAGAAGAGAATCGAACTCGTGGCAAAAAGCCGGACCGCAGATGACCTACTCACATGTGCTTGCCACTAGGTCATCTGCCGCCGAAAAGAACTCCTTTGAATAGATCTTGGTGAGCATCCTAAGTAGACATCACGTGAGACCGGTCCAGGAAATCGTAGAGAGGTGATTCAAGGTATCCCGGTGTCCCATTTTCGAGGTGAATGCGATTAGGCTTAGTATTCAATATTCAGAATTCAGGGGAATTGGTGCTGGTGTGACTTGCACGATGCGACACCGAAGCAGAGACCAAGTACACATTGGAACTCCGCGGCGCTGACTCTCAACATACAACACATGCCGTCGGCATCTTCTTTGCCCTGTGGAGCATACCGTCACCGAATGCGCGGCGGACCACCGTGGACCACGAATGATGTCGTTCTTCTCCTCCATTCTCCTTTGGTTCAGCAGGTAAGCAACCACGTATCCGCTCAATTCTCGAGGTACGACAGGGGGTATACTGATATCAGGGCATGTGGCCCCTAGTATCTTCTTTGCCAAATCGGCCGAGATTTCGGTGGTGGGATTACAGGTGCGTTTTTCTGTGTATATGGAGGTGCAGAAGCGACGGAATGTATTTTGAAATGTTTGCAGGCATCGGGAAAGACGTCATTTGTGAACGTCGTAGGGTCCGGACAAGTTGCGTCTGCGTTGTGATCCGCCATCCCCGAATTCAACTAATTTCACGATAATGAACGACAGTGGACAGAGGATGTTGTACCGACCGTCGCCTTTAATTATCGCAAAGTTCACAAGGGCGCGGTGACATTCAAGATTTGGGACGTCGCAGGGCAACCGAAATTCCGTTCCATGTGGGAGAGGTATTGTAACGGCGTTGATGCAGTTGTGTACGTTCTCATTCACCCTCTCTCCCGTCCCATTTGTTCCGGTTCTGGAGTCCAACCCCTTCTTGCTCTGTGTCATGGAAAGGCAAGCTCATCGTCGGTGAAGATTTGTCGTAGATTCTGCAGACGTGCGTATCCAAGTGCAACGAAAAATCTAAGCGATAATTGGCTGACGCTGCGAACGTGTAGAAAGACAAATTCCACACGGCTCGCTTCGAGCTTCACCAATTACTCTCACAGCCCAGTCTCGCCGGCGTCCCATTACTCGTCGTGTGTATCCACTGTCCAATTTTGTCTTGCCCGTATCCTTTACCCGTCATGCTGACTCTCCTTAATTATCGTACTTCATTCGATCATTCTAGCTTGGGAACAAAAATGACCTCCCGTATCATGCGACTGTAAAGGATCTCATCCGCGAGCTGTAAGTGCGCTTATCTGGTTGGAGAAATTCCTGCATTGGCTCACTTGCGCACAGCCAACTAGACAAAATCCAGAACCGTCCTGTTTCGGTGAGTGTTTGTAACTCTCCATGGGTGATTTCGGGGTTTACCCAATTCTATTCATTCAGTGTTATTCTGTACGCGAATCCGTTAACGCTCGAATTAAATGTCACTCACCATCGCTCATCAGTGCTCGATGCGAAGCCAGCACAATCTGTGAGCTTCAGCACAATGTGGGTGGGGGATGTGACTGACCCAACATATTCAGGGACATTGTACTCCGCTGGTTGACAGAGCGCGGTCACTAACATTTGCGACGTATGTCGCGTCCTGCAGCGGAATGCGACCATTCGAGATATTTCGTGCGGCGGGCGCGTCACATCCTACTATCATGTCTCGCCACATATACATATATTCTCTCTACATGTGCATTCGTCATTTTCGCTAATAATCTATACACATTTTCCCCGCTGTGGCAAATTATTTCATGCATACAGGTAGCATGGCGCCGAACATCTGCCAGAGACATCTAGTCCTCTTGCATTCTATCCTCTTGTCCGTTTCCTCCTTGTCCTTCCCTCCTAGCTTGCTCCCCGATCGCCCTCAAAAACGCGCTAACTCCCGTGCCTGCGCTCTCTGGTAACCCAAGACTCCTGACGAACTCCCCCAATGCGCCTGTCCTGAGCGCCCTGTCGAGTTGCGCGACTGCCGTGCGGAACGGAGGTGAGTTTATCGTGCGCTGGAGACTTTCGGTGAGTTGGGCTGTTTGGTGGGGTGTCGATGGCGCATTGCCAGAGGGTAACAGGTCTGGAGGGAGGTGAGGGAAAAGGGAGGGCAGGAGCACGGGATGGGAGGTGATGAGTGGAAGGAGATTGGAGGGTGTAAGGATGTCTGTCAGGGAGACTTCGTCGTCTGATATTAGGTGGTCAGTCGAGAGAAGGGGATAGACAGATGACGCAACAAACCTGTATTGGGGCCGGCGCTGGCTCCCATGGAGGTAACGAGCGCTCGAAGACGCGCAAGTTGTTCGGGTGTCGTCCCTGCAGGGAGTGATGCCGGCGTGCTCCCAGACCTACAGGGAAAGGGAGTGAGATCATGTAGGGTGTCTAAGGACAGAGCACGACATACGGCGCAGCAGGTGTCTGCGACGTAGATGCGCCCGGCGTCGACGTGGATGCCTGCGACTCGGCCGTCCTTGAGTCCCAGACAGGGATGATATTTGGATCACCAAGTAATCTATTGAGATTGTGTACGAACTCGTCGTCCCGACGAGACGATGCATCCTGAAAGACTCGTCAGATCACTCGTCGCATTCGCCATCACGCGCGCATCGCTAGAAGCGGCATCACCTGCATCCAGAACTGGGTCCTCGTCAAGTATGCATCGAGTTTTGGGGGGGCCAGAGCGACTCACAAAGTGCCTCTGGTCTGAACTCTCGAACCGGAGGACATACGTTCTCCCACCCGGGGCCTGTGTCACTTTTTCAAAGGTCGCATCGCCAGGGACGAGGACCAAGTCTTCGCCGGGACTGCCCGTCGCGCGTTCTTTCCACATGAAGTGCAAGAGACCATCGTCGCTGTTAGAGAGCACGATTGCGCCTTTGGCGAGGTCCGCGTCAACAAAGTTGGTCCCGGCGCGTCTAAAGGACCGTCCGGCTTTGAAAGCGAGGAGGGTTTGGCTGTCTGTGAGGGTGTCAGACATGGTAGATGTCAAGCTGGTAGACGGTGCAGACGATGGGCACGCGTATGTGCGTCGGAGTTTCAAATGTCTTGATTCGGAAACCACACTGTTCCGACGTGACAAGATGAGGGTAAACATTCTTGTCTGGTGCGTGCAATCTTTGATGAGCACTGACCACGAATAAGCTCATGGTACGCCTACTAAGCCAGCAGCAGGAACCGTAGCTTTCCAAGAACGTCAGTGACCATTTACCGTTATCACCTCACGTACAGGCCTGGAAACCTTGTGCACGTCAGTGTGTATAACCACGAAGGGCCACATCTGCGGCAAACCCCACCACGGATTACCTGGTAAACGTCGGTCATCTAGTAAAGGATGCACTTTCTGTGTCACGTCTGTAATGTCGAATTCCATCTTCCAGCGGTACAGCAAAGTTCGGGGGCACAGCATGTAAATTTCTCGAGACAAGTATGTACATTCTGTGGTCTTTTCATTATTTATTCATGTCGTGCTGATGTGAGGGCGTGTTAGCATACCACCGACTGTCAGGTGCATCAGGGACGACGATGTCGCAAATCCTCAGCAATGACTCAGTAGAATAGAACGACACGCGCGACATCACTGCGTCAAGGAGAAACGTTACGATGGCGTCGGCACAGGACATACCCAACGACACTTGAAGACAAACATCGCCACGCAGGAGAGCTTGAACGCCGTGATGGGGAGAGGTGTGTTGAATGCAAGAGCCCGTGAAGGCGTGCACAATTAACCAATCCACACCAGCTCCAACCTCGGACTGTAGCAGATCAGCATGCACACAAGTCTCGCACCACGAAGCATCTCCGAGATAACTAGCACGTGTTCGTTAACGCTCTTTCGCAACGACGGACGCTTGCGCGTCGGAAATAACGATCGACGATACTGACGTCACGCACCATCCGTATCAACCGCCGTTTGCATGACAGCCTCTGAGCGTATAGTCGCAGCACATCGGCGGACGCGAAACAAAGCAGACTGAAGACAGCAGCATGGCCGGGCTACATAAAGCGACTGCGTCCGAAATTGCAAAAGAAAGTGAGACACGAGCTCCGCAACCCCTGACACTAGCAATTCAGATGGTGATTAGCATAAGTCTACATTACACGTTTTGGTAATTTGGATCGGCCTACAGTGAAGTGATTTTACTTATAAAGCCCCCCCCCAGAAATCCACTATTTCCGTAGCGGGAACATTAACCTGCACGGGTTACAACTCTGTTGAACCTCCATACTGTCTCCGAAGCGTCTCAAGGCAAATCAGACTCATGATGTTATGGAGTACCCGACCACTCCCGTAGATCGTTGCCTCTCCGTTTCCGAAATTCTGCGTCTTATCTTCGAGTTTATCTGGTTGTGGGACAGGGGCTCGCGTATAGGAGATGCAGATGAAGACGGAGTTGACTTGGATGTGGACGTGCGTCACAGCAATGACGGGAAGAAAACACTCGCATCGCTCGCCAGAACGTGTCGGTCGTTCAGTGTAGTGGCGCTGGATGTTCTTTGGCGGGTTCTCAACAGTCTTGACCCCCTACTCCCCATCTGTCCAAAGCCCGAGGTTCGTCGTTTCTCCACCGTATTTGGGCCAACTGAAGTCCAGTTGGTCTTATTCCCCAGGCAAGTTCCATGGATGAGGCAGATTGGTCGTCGTTTCGCAAGTATGCAGAACGTGTCCGGTCTATCCGCATACGGGGACACGAGGCGCGAGTGCCTGCTTTGGTACAACAAACCTTCACTGCTTCGCTCGAACGCTACCCTAGCGACCGTCTTCTCATCTTTCCCAACCTCACCGAGTTCGACTGGAGAGAGACTACATTACCGGGTCCCGATGAATCCGGCATTCCATTGTTTCAATATTTCGCAGGTCCTGCAGTGACTACCATCGCGCTCTCTTTCGTCCGTTTCCAACTTCCCCTTGCCTCTGAATTAGCCACACTCTCTGATTTACCCAATCTCTGTCCAAACGTCACTTCCGCTTTCTTCAACTGTGCATGGTTCCATGATCCATCTCGACAAGTAGGTGAAATAGTAAGTCAATGGAAGAGGCTACGAAGCCTACGATCATGCGCCATTTCAAAATATGACATGGACAAACTCGCTTCTCAAGGCACTCTTCAAAGGCTGGGGATTCAAATCGCCACTACCTCACCAGTGTATGTGGGGAGGATCCCGGACACAGTTCAGGAACTGTCGTTCAGCTCATCGGCCGCCGCCTTCTGCACACGCTATCTGAATAATGTTCACGCAAGCCCTACTATTTGCCGTCTCTCTATTGGTATGGGTACTGTCAACGAAGCAGAAAACGAAGCGTTGTTCCGACTTCTCCCCCACTGTCTCGACACATCTCGTTTGGAACATCTTACAATTCAACCGAGAACTATCTTCCCCAAAACACGCTCGTTGGAGTTACCAAAATTTGGGATACCTCTCATTCAAGCGGTCACCAAATTTCCGTTGCTACGCGAGCTGGACATGGACCTGTTTTGTACGTCGCAGTTGGACGATGGCGAGTACGCGCGGATGGCAACGTCGTTGTCACACTTGCGCCACTTGAAGGTTGGCACAGCCAAGTTCTCGTCAGCGATCAGGCCCCGTCCAGTGGCCACCGTGGTCGCAGTGATAACGGTGCTGACGCATTGTCCACATTTGGAGACACTCCGTATTCCGTTCGATGGGACGATTTCGCCTCCGTCATCGCTCACACAATCAGCTTCAAGTCCCGGGGAGGTGGGTCAGGAACGGCTGGGAGTGCTGGTCGCGGGAAGGGGTGTGCCAAACAAACGTATCACAAAACTGCACGTCGGGCATTCACCGGCACCCATTACAGATGCCACTATTAGCGTCTTGGCGTCGTGTCTGAAATCGCTGATGCCCAGTCTGAAGCAAATTAAACATGACGGCCTGGACGAGGGATGGGATGCAGTTCAGAATGTTTTGACGAGTCAATGAGGGTGGCGGTCGTTCCCTGTGGGATTGTCATGGTTTGTTCGTCTCCTTGTTCATCACTCTATAAAGCTGTAAATTTATCAAGGATATTTCGTAGCAGCTAGAACGGACACATTGACACGGCATGGGAGCTTCGAGATCGTGACACTACTGCGACGAGCCATGGTACCTTTGGCTAACGAGACGTCCAAGGTGCAGGAGTAAGAGCACAGAGATCTATGAGCGGGGGCGATTACCGGAAAGAATTGGGTTCACGATCAAGGCCTGCAAAATCCCGTTCAATGTTGGGCGACTCGCGCGACGAACCTCGAATCGTCCGCCACCTTTTCATCGGCTTGACTGGCATGTGAGTACACTGCAAGGCGTTGCCCATTTGGCAGATGCAACGTCCATCGATTGGAGTATTTACTGTACATCTTACCAGACCAAAACCAAAATTGTTCGTTGATTCCCTGAGACCTCGTTTGAAGCAAGATGTTGGCAGGTATTTTGCCAGTGCCGTCCATATAGTCAACCTCTTACGCTTCCTGAACCTACGACTTTTCGGCTTCCACACCCGGGCTACGGGGGGAAGCGAGGAAGCGACGTGATATGCGTGAGCATCCGGAACCACGAACGGAAATCGGACTTGGGCCACTCACATCACCTCTTCGTTCTCCGTATGATCCCGGACGCGGAAGTAGACCATCGGGAGGGCAAACACCATCCCGGCCGCGGTCAACGCCCACGTCGAGAGGAAGATGTTCATGTATCTGTCACAACCCCAGGTTCGGATTTAAGGAAAATACAGTAGACTCGTGTCATGTTTGGCAGAGGATGCAGGAGACTTACGGTAATGCAAGGGCGTCGACGCGCCATACACCCGCCGAACCACACGATTGGAGGGACTTGTCTGTGTGAGAGACAGGTACGCCACGGTTGAGCTCACTCGATCGTTTCCGGGAGATGGGAGTGGACTGTGTCACTTACAGAACCCGGTGAACACAGCGAGCTTGGCCAGGTCATTAGACATGGCACCCATGAGCCAGTATGCATAGTTTTGCCACATGGAGTCGAGAAACCCATAAAAGATCATGAGCCATACATGTGCCGGGTAGTTTTCGCTGTAGATATCGATAGCGGTCGCTGGCGATACACTCTGGCGTGTGTACGTTCTAGCGGAGAGGCCACATTTAGGCCGACTCCCGGAGGCCAGGTGGGCATCATCAATATCCGCTCACCTTTGGTAGAAGTAAGCCCAAATGTGTACGACGAATACCATAGCGAAGACGAGGACCCAGCCAACAAAGGCACGGACTCGTCGCCGGTACCGTTTTTGGTCGAGGATGTATCCGATGAAGAGAGAACCAAATATCTGAGATATCCAGTACACGAGATTGTTCAATCCCCGAGCACGAATGGTGAAGATGGCTCCGTTGTAATCGTTGAATTCTGTGAGGTACCCAAACGTTACGAATTAGTTTCAGACGAACGCAAAGCCTTGGAAAATGGAAGCTAAGAAACTAACGCCAGGTGAAGAAATAGTTGGAGGCGAAGAACATGGGAAAGAGCAGCAGAATCCACGGATCTTCTTTAAGGGTGACAAAGAGACTGACGAATTCAGCTTTCCAAGAAGGATTGGTGGTTCTGACCACTCTCGTGCCATCAGTACGGATCATCTTGTATGGGTCGACCATGAAAAATGGAAGGACGACCCCGATAAGGGTAAGAATCAAGAAACCAATCTGCGAAATACCCAATCAACTCGTTATACTTTCTTTTGTAGATATCACGATACTTACGTAGGTTCCGTTGCCGACTGACATCAACAACGTCCTATCAGTTAGAGATTCCAGACGGCGGGTCGACTCATACCTGATCCAGACTGCAAGAAGTATGATTTTTTTGGATTAAAATGCGGGACAAGTGAACTCACTGTGGAGTTGAAATTCTGGCCGAATGCGACCGCAGAACCAACCACACCACCCAAGTTGAAGATTGCCCAGAATATGCCAATAAAGGCTCCCTTCTGAGCCTCAGTTGGATAGGCCATCATCAAAGAACCTTGGGCGGCCCATAGCAAGGCAGCACAAATACCAAGGATAGCACCCAGAGTGACGACAAAAGCACCTGCCCCGGGGTGAATATTCACGACTCTAATGGCCAATCGAGTGAAACCGTGTTGAAGCTGACTTGAGAAGAAGCCATACAAGAAGGAAGCAATATATAACGAATATCCCCATGTCCCCAACATGAGGGTGAGTCGTGGCCCAAGAACATTGTTGATCGAGCTGTCATAAATTGTCAACTATCGTCCGTTTATCGGGGGCCAGGTGTGCGGTTTCTGACTCACCCGGAGAAGAAGGCGAAGAAGGCGAAGGTCGCGTAAACTGCGGCGTTTGCGTTTGCTTGGTCTGTTGAATTGACTTGTCCACCTCCACCGAGGCCACCGAGTGCATTGAACATGCCAGGACACATGAAGCAGACAAATCCAAGCAGTGCGACCTGGAGAACTGGGTGGTAGTAGATTCGCCGCCACCCTATCGGACGATCGAATATCGCAGGCGGCTGCTCATAACTACGGGCGCTACTAAGTCTTTCCGAGTCAACTTCTGCCTGTGGGTCGGACATGGTGGTTCCAGCGAGAGAAGGCTGAAAAAGGAATAGATGGGTATTGAAACGAACCGACCAAGTGCGGAGAAGGTGGCTCTATACGCGTATAGGTGTTCTCGCGAATCACCTATGGAGTCTAAAAAGGAAAGGCATACAGCGTCCTCCGGAGATACCCTGATACTATCGAATCACAACAGATTGATCAATATTGAAGCCATACCTAAATGTTGTACGAAACGAGAACACAGAATTTCTTGTATGCCTGTGAGCAGGGACCGAACTTTCATGCCTTGTCACGATAACATATTGGGAGTCTAGGGAGCGCGAAGCGCGACTCTAGAGGTAAGTCAGTGTGCGAGGAGAGGCCGACAGGCTGGGCTTTCAAGCTTGTTTGCTGCCCCAGCCAGGCGCGCCTCTCCGAAAATCAGGGCTATATTCAGTACGCGCATGAACAGGTAGAGGGGCGGTAGGGCGTAGTTTCAAGCCTGCGAAAGCTCTCGTTAGGGGGCTTGACCGCTACCCCGACCGCCGCCCTTCCAGGGCCGTGTAGGTGAACTACCAACCGTAACGACGGAAGGGAGTAGGCCGAGGCAATGACCATAGAGGTGTGCTGGCACGACACAACGAACGTTCGGTGGCGCCGCCAGTATATGGGTGAGGGCGGGTGGTGATGGAGGAGGCTCCTTGAAGTTATTGGCGAAGAGCCACCGCGATCGCATGACACGCCGCAATCCCACGGCCAGCCAGGAACATTTCTGTTTTTTTTTTTCGACAAGCACCGATTATGTGATTGTGTAGCAACTGAAAAGTCTAGTCCCACTCAATACGCTAAGGCAGAGTCTTCCTGAGGGAGAGTTCTGGTCCGAGAAAGTCTCGTCGGGGATGTTGAATGAGGCATGACACATGTGAGTACATTGCAAGGCGTTGCCTGCCCATTCGGCAAAACGTCCATCGATTGGAGTGTTTACTGTTAGTACATGTTATCAACCCAAACCCAAATTGTTCGTTGATTCCCCGAGACCTCGTAAACAAGATATTGGCGGGTACCTCGCCAGTGATGCCGTCCACATAGTCAACCTCCGAGTCTTACGTTTCCTGAATTTACGACTTTTCGCCTTCCACACGCAGGCTGGGGAGAAAGGAGAAGGGAGGAAGTGACGTGATATGCGTGAGCATCCGGAAACACGAACGAAAATCAGACTCGGGTCACTTACACCTCTTCGTTCTCCGTATGATCCCGGACGCGGAAGTAGACCATCGGGAAGGCAAACACCATCCCGGCCGCGGCCAACGCCCACGTTGAGACGAAGATGTTCATGTATCTGTCATAATGCCAGTTTCGGACAAATAAATAAATAAAAAAGGAATCGAGTCGAGTCAAGTTGAGTCGTGTTTAGCTCACAGGGGATGCAGGAGACTTACGGCAATGCAAGGGCGTCGGCACGCCATACACCCACCGCACCACACGATTGGAGGGACTTGTCTGTGTGAGAGACAGGTACGCCACGGTTGAGCTCACTCGATCCTTTCCGGAAGATGGGGGTGGACTGTGTCACTTACAGAACCCGGTGAACACAGCGAGCTTGGCCAGGTCATTGGACATGGCACCCATGAGCCAGTATGCATAACTTTGCCACATGGAATCGAGGAGGCCGTAAAAGATCATGAGCCATACGTGTGCTGGATAGTCTTCGCTGTAGATATCGATAGCGGTCGCTGGCGATACACTCTGGCGTGTGTACGTTCTAGAGGCCATATTTAGGCCGACTCCCGGAGGCCACGTGGGCATCAATATCCGCTCACCTTTGGTAGAAGTAAGCCCAAATGTGTACGACGAATACCATAGCGAAGACGAGGACCCAGCCGACAAAGGCACGAACTCTTCGCCGGTACCGTTTTTGGTCGAGGATGACGTATCCGATGAAGAGAGATCCAAATATCTGAGATATCCAGTAGACGAAATTGTTCAATCCCCGAGCACGAATGGTGAAGATGGCTCCGTTGTAATCGTTAAATTCTGTGAGATACCGAATTAGCGTCAGACAGACGCAAACCCTTGGCAAATGGAAGCTAAAAAAACTGACGCCAGGTGTAGAAATAGTTGGAGGCAAAGAACATGGGAAAGAGCAGCAGAATCCATGGATCTTCTTTGAGGGCGACAAAGAGGCTGATGAATTCAGCTTTCCAAGAGGGATGCGTGGTTCTGACCACTCTCGTGCCATCGGTGCGGATCATCTTGTATGGATCGACCATGAAAAGTGGGAGGACGACCCCGATAAGGGTAAGGATCAAGAAACCGACCTATAAAATAGCCCGTTAACTCGTTATATTTTCTTTTGTAGATACCATGATACTTACGTAGGTTCCGTTGCCGACTGATATCGACAAAATCCTATCAGTTAGAGATTACAGACAGCGGGTTGACACATACCTGATCCAGCCTGCAACGAGTATGAGTTTTTGGATCAAGATGCCGGACAAGTCACTGACTCACTGTGGAGTTGAAATTCTGGCCGAATGCGACCGCAGAACCAACCACACCACCCAAGTTGAAGATTGCCCAGAATATGCCAATAAAGGCTCCCTTCTGAGCCTCAGTTGGATAGGCCATCATCAAAGAACCTTGGGCGGCCCATAGCAAGGCAG
>JBBPNY010000667.1:0-13536 GCA_038091165.1 Rubroboletus pulcherrimus
TCTCGGGCAACCCAACGATCGCCTTGCGAATCCGATCGATACAGTGCAGGGCGTGGAACATGCTCACGACGTACGGACGTGCGTCCGGACCGATGAGCACAAGCCCGTGGTTCCCCTCTGGTACGAGCGACGCCCACTCGAGCTCGGCGAGCGTACCGTTGACGGGGTAGTGCACCGTCTCTTCCGTGAAGAGAGTGCGTGGGGCCATGGCGGGCACGTCGAAATGGAGGAGCTCGAGCTCGGGATAGTCATTGATGCGTACTGTGCGGAAGATAGATTATATAGGACATGTGAGAAACAAGAACTGCGTGTTCGCAAAAAGGATGTTTTTTTTTGTATTTATCGTTGGTCTTGTAAAAGAAAACGTACTTCGACGTGGTTCGGTGATGGACTTGGACGGCGTCAGGGATCCGACTCCCTTGAACATCAACGTGAGGTTGAACAGGCCGAGGAGGAGGACGCCCAGTTTTACGAGCGTGAGCGCTGAGAGAGGAAAGGGCATTTGTGCGACTGTGAAAAGGTTGTTCTGTAGCCAGGAACCAAGAAAGCGTCGAGATTCCAGACCCAAGTTCCGAGCGGACGTTTGTTAGGTCAGTGTGGCACGAAAATGAAATGACAGGGCAACGCTTGCTTGTGAGGTATAAGAGAGATTTAGCGTGGGCTGGACCCGAGGCTGGGCAGCGCAGCCCGGTGAGGCTGGGGGCGAGAACGTCCGCATGGATGCCTCATGCAGCTACTGATCACGACACGTTATGCTGACCGGGTGGCATGGCGATGGTGATGAGACAAAAGGGAAAAGGAAAAAAAGACAAAATTGGATCGATACCTATGCACGTCACTGCCTCCTCGAATGATTGCGCTGATGCGGCGGCGCCGACTCATGCACATGGGCCACGGCCAGGGTCCGGGCGTCCAAGGCTGATACGACGGAAGAAAGCGAAAAAAAACCCCCATTTCGAGCCGGACAGTAAGTCTTCGATCGAGATTGGGGGTGCCTGCCAAGCTCGTTGAACCTGTCACCCTGGACCAAAGGACGGTCTGAGATAAAGTCTGTCGATTCTTCAATGCGACGATATTTGATCTCGAAACTGAAACTTCAACCTCTCTCTCGACAAAAGGAGGTGGCGCTTCAAGGCGAAATTCGAAAACAACTGGCCAGATGCTGACTCCCCAATATCTCACATAGACTGTCCGTGGGCGGCCGCGACCGTCACACAACTTCAAGAAGCTGACGCTCCCACCGTCATGACATGCAGGCTCGTAGTACTCTCATTTACTCTGCGATTCACTAGTACATAAGTGAGTCCCCGTGGCCATCAGACCGTCTTGGACTCGATGCACACACTCACGCATGCCCAAGGCACTTCACTCACTTCTTGAATCAGCATGCAAAGCGTCCATTAGTCGTGAGTTATCAGCACTTGTTTTCAGTCGAGATCAACGTACCAACATCGGTTGTAGCGGTATCAACCGTCTGGGGGTCGCGTTTGGCAGGCGATAGGTCATTGTTGATGGCTGTTCATTCATGTCGTGCTAAGCGTTCGCACTACGAGCAAGAGCAACCGTATTCGTCTCACCAGCACATTGCGCCAGAGTCGTCCAAATCAAGAGGGCGACCGACGCAGCGAAGAAACCTAGTTGCATGATGGCACGGTCGACGAAAAAAGGTTCACAATGGTACAGTGTGGGGGACGATTGGGGGTGCTCGTAAAGCTGATGGTGCCACGAGTTCCACATTGCTGCATTTTAAGCCCTTGGACTCGAGTCTCCTGCATAGGTTCGTGGTCATTGGTGGCCACCTACTGCTACCGGGCCTCTTGAGTCAGACTCTGAGCGGTGCCCAACCAACATTTCCAGCGGCGATGAGATACCTTCAAACCTGTTCCGGGCGCTCCTTCTTGCCGGTGTTTGCATGCTTGGACTCACCTGCTATCAACCAATGACCTCCGAGTACCGTTTGAGCTGCCTCGTCACAAGACTCGGAGCCAAGGCGAAATCAGCTGAAAGGTTAGCCTCCACGACTGCTCAGCTCCAGGACATTGTACGAGCTGACATTACTGCTGTGCTGTCTACAGGGTCGTGACAAGTCGCTGGGTGCGTGTCGGCGCCCTCGATGCGCTCCGGTTACCATTCGTACACATCTTATGCAACTCATCTGCTCTGAGACTCACAAGCCGACCCAGCCCCCGTTCCGGACCCGCAAGCGCTCAGCGCTCAGGCACGACCAAAACTAGTCATACAGTGCCTTGGATACACTTTTCTGCTTGAAAATTTAACCTCGTCTTGCACTAGTGCCGTCATCCTCGACCGAAATGCATAAATGTGCCTGAAATGGCGAGCTACGGGTTTTCCCCCAAGATCACGGTTGGCAGGCGGCGAGAGACCACCACTGATGCGCTGCCATCAAGTCTCACGAAAAGGACGCACTGCGGACATGAGCAGCCGACTCATCGTAGCGCTCAGAGGGCACTTGGATGATCTGAAAACTGCGCAGAGAGCCAGGGGCGGTAAGTAACGTTATCGCTTGACGACTCTCATTGGAGGGTGGTGATAGCAAAAGGGGAAAAAAATAGGGGTCGTTCCTGCGCTAAGAGGTTGCGGCGGGGGACCGCCGCACTTTTTCGCAATATTGCTGATTAGTAGGGTTCCGCCTGGGGGGGCGGTGTCCGGTTTTCCTCCCCGTTTTCCAACTGTAGAAGCTTGGAAAGCCAGCGGCAAAATCCCGCCGGTCAGTTGAGGCGTGAGCGCTGAGCGCCCGGTTTTCCATAAACGTGTCGATAATTCATCTCGAAACTTCCCAACGGTTTCGTCAAAAGCGGACGCTTCAAGGCGAAAGGTTACGAATATGACTGATCAATAGCATTCATGTCAGTGATACGGCTGCTGGCCACCGATAACAAATCATATAACTATGTCGCTGACACTACTACCCAATTTCATACGGTCACATACACTGTCCATGGGCCGGCGTCCACGACGTTGAAGATGGCGCTCACAGTCCTGACATGAGGACACCGTTCTACATGCCTCGTACAACTCGTCTACTCTGCGATTCACTACTATATAGGTGATTCCCCGTGACCATCAGACCACCCCGGACCCGATGCGGCACGGACTCTTGCACCCCCAAAACTAACCATTCGGCTGGTCAATAGCGTCGCTGGGTTTCACGGTCGCCTCGGTCTTTTTTTGCAACGCATGATATCAATGAGTCGTGAGTTATAAGTGCTTGCTTTCAGCCGAGACCGACGTAACAGGGTTGACTACAGCGGTATCAGCCGCCCGAAGCCTTATAGCCTAACCAGCACATTGCACCAGAGTCGTCCAAGTCAAGAGGGTGACCAACGCAGCGAACTTGAAGAAACCTAGCTACATGATTGCACGATCGACGAAAAAGGTTCACAGTGGTAAAATGTGGAGGACGAATGGGGTGCTCGCAAAGCTGATGGCGCCAAGAGTTCCAGACTGTTGCATTTAAATCCCCTGGACCCGAGTCTTCTGCATGGGTTCATGATTGTCACCCATTGCCGGGCCTCTTGAATCAGACTCGGAGGGGTACGCAACCAACATTCCCAGCCGCGATAAGATTCCTTTGACAGGCGCTCCTTCACATCAGCGTTTGAACAATGAATGCTTGGACTCACTCAGGTCCGATGATGGTGGCCATCAACCATCGAACTGTTCTCCGTGTACTGTTCGGGCTACCTCGTCACAAGAGCCAACTTGAAGGTGACATCAGCTGAAAGGCCAGCCTCCAGGATTCCCCACTGTGGCTCAAGGATATTATACGAGTTGACATTATTGCTAGTATGCTCTCTACACGATCGGGACAAATCGCTGGGTGGGTGTCCGCGACCTCGATGCCACTCCGGCAGTCATTCTTACCCACCATCTTATGCAACTCATTCGCTCTGCGATTCACTAGCTGGTCCACCCTCTGATACTTTTACCATTTCGGACCCGCACGGGCTCTGACATGACCAAAGCCAGTCATACAGTACCTCAGATACACTTTACTGCTTGAAAATTTATCCTCGCCCGTCACCCTCGTCCGGAATGCAGAAATGTGCTTGAGATGGTGAGCTATACTTGTTCTCTACTTTCAAATCGGTTGCTCAACGTACCGACTCGGACGTCGACAGTGGCAGCCTGTCAGCGCCGTCACGGTTTTCCCCAAGGCCACGCTTGGGAGGCGAGCGACCACTGATGGCTGCCATCGAGTCTCACGAAATGGACGAGCAGTCCGCGAACAAGAGTATCCATACGTACGACTCAAGGGGCCGCTGACATGATCTGAACATTGCACAATAGTATTCAGCCTGGCGCGCAGTGATCGATGTCCCAGATCCGCCTAGCTACGGAGCCGGACAGCGCCTCGCGCTGCCGCCCGACTTCTCTCTCGTCCCACGTACTCATAGTACGCACGTATCCATACCCCGTGGCCGCGGTGCATACCGTGTGTACACTGTACTTACATCACAATCGTACTACCGTTCTTTGTTTCACCCACTACCCTAAGCAACTGACAAAGACATGGACCTGACGATATCCTCGTTCACTGCATCGAAACTGTTGTACTTCCTCGACTACCAGAAGTTCTGTGACGTCAATCCAGAACTTCGAACCCGGCCGGTCGCCTCGAGATCATTCAAGACGTGTTTAATGAGTGTCCTGGTGTGTGCAATGCGGACCAACCGCGCCTGATTAATATCTGATATTGCCCGGTCAGCCTTTAATTCGCATTTCCGGTGTTGTATCTGATCAGTGTCGAAGCTTCGTTATAATACATAAGCCCTTCTGTAGGATCTCGACATGAAGTTGACGTTCTAGCAGCCCAAAAATATGGATTGTATGGTATAATTTCTTATTTTGGTGCTACATTATGGACAGCCAGACGTTCGCAATACAGTCAAGTCCTCTTAACGCATACCAGGTATAACCCAAACTCACTGACAGAACATACATTTTTGTGTTAATTGGCAGGGATTTTGTAACCATAACCCATAGGCCATAACCCATAGGGTCGGATAATACCAATATTGTCGATAATTGATCTCGAAACTTCCCGTTTCGTCAAAACTTTGAGGCGCTTCATGCCAGTGGGCGACATTCGAACACGGTTGATCAACAACATTCATGTCAGCGATGCGGCTCCTGATCATTGGTAACAAATCATATAACTGTGAGGACACCGTCCCACACGCTTCGTACAACTCATTTACTCTGCGATTCACTAGTATATAAGTGATTCCCCGTGATTATCAGGCTGTCCCAGACCTGATGCACAGACCCCCGCACCCCCAAAACCAATCATTCGGCCGCTCAATAGTCTCGCTGGGTTCCACGATCGCCCCGGTCTCTACTGCAACGCGGAACGTCAATGAGTCGCGAGTTCTAAGTACTTGCTTTCAGCCGAGTCCGACGTACCAGGGTCAACTACAGCGGTATCAGTCGTCTGACCAAGGTCGCGCCTGGCAGGATATAGATCATTGTTGAGAGCTGTTCGTTCATGTCGTGCTAAGCATTCTCACTACGAGAAGCCGTATTCGTCTCACCAGCACATTGCGCTAGAGTGGTCCAAGTCAAGAGGGCGACCGACGCAGCGAAGAAACCTAGTTGCATGATTGCACGATCGACGAAAAAGGTTCACAGTGGTACAGTGTGGAGGATGAATGATATGCTCGTAAAGCTGATGATGCCAAGAGTTCCAGACTGTTGCATTTTAAACCCTTGGACTCGACTATCCTGCATAGGTTCATGGAGCCCCTGCTTGGCCTCTGAGTCAGACTCTGGGTGGGGCGGCGCACCGACATTTCCAAGAGAGTTCAACTGCGATCAGATTCCTTCAAACCTGTTCCAGACGCACCTCGAATCGTGCCAGTGTTTGAATGCTTGGACTCATACACATCTCCGATGATGGCAGCTATCAACCAGTGACCTGTTCTCCGTGTACTGTTCGAGCTGCCTTATCGCAAGAGCCAAGGCGAAATTAGATGAAAGGCTATCCTCCGCGACTTCCCATGGCTCCAGGACATTGTACGAGCTGACATTACTGCTATGCTGTCTATACGGTCGTGACAAGTCGCTGGGTGGGTGTCCGACTCATCCGCTCTGCGATCCACTAGCTGATCCACCTTCTGATGCTTCGATCCTTCCGAACTCGCACGGACTGTGGCACGACCAAAACCAGTCATACCTAGAACACACTTCCCAAGGTCACGCTTGGCAGGCCAGAGACCAGCACTACTAATGGCTGTGATCCAGCCGCACAAAAAGGACGAGCACCGCGAACAAGGGCAGCCGTGCCCGCGGCTCACCAGCAGCTCGCACCAGTGTTGTCCATGCTAAGGGCGGTGAAGCAGCGCTCCGAAACGGCCAGGGGTTACACCGCTCTAGACAGCTCCTTTCGTGTTTTGCCAAAGGAAACGCGCGGACTCGTGCACAGGTTTGATAGGAGTGTTATCAAACTCTTGGCCTGATCTCCTGGTTTTTGAGCGCTGATCGCTGAGCACCTCCATCCGGTTATATAGCATTCCCGAATTCGTCAAGCTGTGACTTGATATTAGAGGATACAAAGCGCACCGGGTACGCGATGCTTGATATCCAAGCTTCCTTAGGACGCTCCCTCCCCCCAATGCCGTGGGGCAAATCAGACCAATTTTGTCTTTGGGAGCTCGAGATTGAACAAGATAGTGTACAACCCCACCGCCGCGCTTAACGTCTCGAGCGGCTCAAGGACTGGGGCCCTGAACAGCTCACATTATGACCTGCTAGAGCGGGTAGCAGGCATACTGCTAGTAATATTTGAATGTGAGTCTGACCTGACCGAGATCTCACCAGACAGAGGGCCTATCACGACTCAGTGTTTGGACCCCCATCACAAGCATGGACTGGCAGAGAGTCGATGAAGGCTCTGCAACAATAGTCCACGAGATCCTTCACTCAAAACTTTGACCTCACGCCTTCCATAACATGCCCATACGAGTGAATAAAAGCTTCCAGAAATGGGGCTAACGGCAAGAAAAGCACGTCGATCAGCGCACGAGAGGGGGGGAGCTGGCCACTTTAACCAACCTAGGCTTGCTGTTATCTGACGAGCCTGTGGTAGCCCAAGGCACGGCGTCTGACCAATGTGGAGAAAATCAAGGGACGATAATAAGCCCTCAAATTGGACTCGGTGTTCTGCACATCGTTGGTCTGGAAATGATTGACACTCTAAAAAAACGTCTATCCTCTTGTGCAAACCGATTAACGAATTGCGTTGGACGCTCGGTCGAGGTGGACCTGTTTTCCGATGCAGCAAGAAGCTTAGATGGATGAAAATAGTTGGAGCGCGAATACATATATTTAGGTCTGAGGTCGGGTGGTCAGAAAGCGGTGACGATCTGGAAATTAGGTTACAGACTTTGTACTTGTGATCGCCGCGGATATTGAGTAGGCTGAATACCGGTCCCCAAAATCCGGATTCTGTGAATAAGTCAATGCATCTGTTCGACGGTAGAACTGTTTCACGTGCTGCACCTAGTTGTAATCAGTAGAGTAACATTTGACTCGAACCTTGGCCGAGGTTCCTGACTGAAGGAGTGTTTAAACGACGAACTGAGACCTCACAAAACCTGCGCAAAGGGCTGCGAAGCCGAAAAAAATAGCCGGAGTCATGGTCCCTCTGATACATGCTTCCCCACAGTCGCTGAGCCACGTGGCCATGGGTGCATCAGCACCGCTCGTAATTCCAAGTATCGCGAAGAATTCGTTGATATTTGTATAGTCCTAAATTCGTGATCAGGTAGTTCTCTAGCACCAACCGTAAGATGACATCTACTTCCGCAACTCTGTGTTAATAGCAGGCAGAAAAAGAACTTGTTCGCCGTGATTACCCGTCTTGGAGACGATCACGTTGGTCGAAACACCGTCAACGTATCCATACATATCCAGCATGACCCACGAGTATAAACAACCCTCGTTCGACGTGGGAACGGCGAGCCTGCAAAAATAAGATGATCAATATGGATATTCCACCGGAATGACTACGAAATTGGAACATTTACCGGTATTGATTGTCGTCCGTCGGCCAGAGTGGCAGGCGCGTCAAAGCCTCGGGGTCGTCGTCTTGCATGACCCGCAGGACATCCGTACCGTTGATGATGTACTCGTTTACATATATCGACCCGCGATCGATCTCCACGGTGAACGACACCACTCCATCTGTCGAACGCCATGTGCCAACCAGGTTATCGCGCGTGACGTCTTCTAACACACGGTCGAAAGCCGCTTGTACGTGGCTCGTGATGAGCTTTGTGAGTCGAATCGTCTCCGATGTCGGACCCGACTGAAGCACAATGATGCCGTACGAATTAACAGGGTTGAGCGTGAACGCCGTGTGGTAACCTAGAAGTTCTCCTACTGGGACAAGGTCAGCCAGAGTGCTCGTTCGTTAGGGTAAACTTTTGCTCACTCTTTTGATACAATTTTTGTTTGTTGCCATAAGAATCTGTCGAGGTGTAGATCTCCCATAACGCTCCGACGGCGGAATAATCATCGAACCAGGTGTGTGTAGGACGCATCCATTCACGGACTGTGAACGGAGATATGATACTTTCTGGTCGTTGAGGATTTATCAACACTTGCATGAGCTTGGCGAGATCGGAAAGCGAGCTCATCTGTCCCCCAGATGGGTTCATAGCATCCATGAAATCTTGGTCCTAAAGATGACTTAGCATCGCAGACGAGACAATTTGTCAAAACACGCACGATCTCCGAAGGGTTCAGCGAAGACACGACGACATTGTGTATGTTCTCCTCTGTCATCAAGAACGAGGTTCCATTGAATCCCAATGGTCCAAAGATATCTTGCTGCACCAACTCAGCGTGCGTCGTTGGCGCAGACAGACCGTTCGCAGCAATATTTGCGGCCACGTTTGCCATTCCCAACAGGGAGTAGCCAGTATTCGAGTACACGGGATAGGTATATGGAGCCACTATAGGACGGCTCTGCGCGATCCCGTCAAAAACTTGTTGGTGAGAAGGAAATTCAAGACCGTTGTACGCTGGAGGTCCACGTCCGAACAGGGACTTTGGCCAGTGGCCCTGTGCGTTCCCTGGAGGCAAGTCTCTTCCGATGCCCGACATGTGACTCATCAGAGCACGAAACGTGATCGGAGCGTGGTACTTGTTGTACTGCAACTCGGGACACACAGATGAGATGGGATCGTCCCTGTGAAGAATGGTCAAGAGTTTTCTTTGAAAGTGCGAGACTGGTCTCCTTACAATTTGAGCACTCCGCGATCACGAAGAATGAGAGTCTCGAGCGCAGTGAATAGCTTTGAGATGGACGCGACCCTATAGATGGAGTGCCTGTCAACTGTGGTGTCTTCCCCAACACCCGATTCGTTGGCTCGGCGCTGTCCCCAAAAGCCCTCGTAGAGCGAACCATCGGAGCCAACGACGGCCACACTGAGACTATCAATTCCTCCTTGATCGAAGTCGCGCTGTAGGACAGAATCTAGCCGGCTAAATGCTTCCTGCAATGGCCCCTCTTTAGATGGGGCCTTGGTTGCCAGAAATGATGGCAGTGGTACACGGCATTCGTGGAACGCAGGCTGAGCCAGCGATGACGGGCGCCTAAGGATGCTGGACGGTATCACTGAGCGCATCGAGACCTGCAGGAGGGCTGCAAGGGCAACTGCATTCATAATGAGACTCCATCGCACCCAACGTGGTGTGGATGGCTGGACATGATTGTTCGGAGGAACATCCTTCATCGTGGCCGGTAGAACAATATGTTTACTGTAACTGAGGATATTTGCATGCTGCGGAACCTTGGCTCTATCCGAGCTTAATTCTCACGATCGAGAACGTTGAAAACTTGAGATCTCAATGTTCTCAGACTTGAAACGCGCACACGTCCTCAAAATCTGACAGACGCAAAGAACAGGCAGCATGTATAGTCTTGGTAGAATTCGGAAAGCTACGTGAAACAGGGAAAGCGAGGTCCCAAAAATCCCGTTTGGTGAGCCTTCCTGGTATGCATCCTGTGTGGCTTGATGTTTTCTGATCAGACTCTGCCACAAAAGAAACGCCATCATTTCTACACTGCCTTGCTGGCCAATAATTGAGTAGCCTGACTCGCCTGAGAGCAAGCACATCGAGCTACTGGCGTCGATGCAATGAAGACTCCACAAAGATTCAGATGGCCCCCTTCCATTACACCGAAATACTCTGAAAACCCATAATCAGGGACTATATTCTAGGCTTCTTGCACTGCTCCGCATTCCACGATGCCTCTTCGTATACCTGAACCCAATCCCTGCACAAGTGTGGCTGCGTTAGGTCGACAGACAGACTGGCATCGATGACGGGCTCCAGAGTGACGTCCGCCCGACAAAGTGTCATCATCCGCAAGTAATTCAGGCAATGTTGCACATGCTCGGCCTGCACCTCGTATGTCCGATTGGCACCGTCCTCGAGAGCGACCCGGAGACGTCCAAGGCAATGTAGTTCGTGGTACATTGTCAAGGCAAAGGGACGGCGTTCTGGACCAAGACACACCCAGCCCGCCCCGTGCGTCGGGAACTGTGTTTCCCACTCCAGTAGTGCATCATCCCCGTTGATGTGGTAGTGCACGGTGTCTTCTGGAAACATGATGGCATCCCGAACCTCCATCGGGTAGTATGCAGGGTAGTCATCTCCTATCCAGCCTGTGGACGGTATATGGTGGGTTTATAGTCTGATCTGAGAGTGCTTGTAAACTGACTGTAATCCGTGTCAGGCGTGCGGTTCCCCCTGGCGTCGACAGTGCTTTCAGGATGCTTCCTCACCATACTTGCACTCCATATAGCAAGTAGAACCGCGACAGTCGACCAGAGAGCAAGCTCCCAGGATACAGATGGGGGCTTTCTTTGTGTCACCATGTAGAGGTTGTGAAGAGTCGATGAGGTATATCCTGCTCTCGTGTGAGACATACCTTTATAAGGGTAATACCTGAGCGCTGAGCACGGTGCAGCGCTTTGCTGATCGGAGACCGCGTGCATTAGATAGCCGCAGGGCAGTGACGTAAACCCAGATCGGTGTGTCTGCCCGCCACTGCACACAAGCACAGCACGAGCCTAATTATAAATCTAGCTGTGACCATCTTTCGGCGAGAAATAAATACATGATTGTACTGGCCTCCCCTGGCACTTCCCGTGAACCCTTCCCGAATCTGACTTGTCAAGGTTCCCAATGGTCTTTTCGTTTGCATTTCCGTTTGCTGCCTCCCGGAAGTCTGGGGCACATTCTTACGACCCTGTCCCTGCGCCAGACGAGGAGACATTGCTGGCCTCGCCGGAGAGCAAAGAAACCCGCATCCTATCATCCAAGCTTGGCACCGTCTTCTTTGACTCCTCGTTTTGGCTGTCCGCACTCGCCGCCCTATCCATCGCATTTACCATTCGGAATCTCCTTGTCATCCAACTGCACTCACAAGAACCACATGTCAACTATCTAGAGGCCTCTATTGGTAGGCCTTACAACGGGCTGGAAAAGCTCGTACGGAACGAGTCTTCACCATTATGGCCGCTTTGGTCCACCCATTACCCCGATTTCATCGGCGCGACGGAAGGCCCTGATATTCATCACGCACTGAACAATGGTTCAGTCGTGCGGTTGGACCCAGAGGTACGTATGTATGTCAAAGAATCGGATCATTCATTCATGTCCGCTTATACCCCACAGCGCACGATCATCATACAGCACCGCGTTCGCGATTACGGCCTCGAGCACTGTGCCGTCAAAGTGGAGTTTTCACACAAGGCTGGGAATGGGCACGGGCATGCCACACGCGCATATGGGCATATTGGGGAGAGCCCCTACCTCACTTTGTGGCGATTAGAGGACTCGGAAAGCAAGGCAGTACTCGCCCCATCTGCACTTCCAACGTCATTGCCCTCGCGGAGAGAATTCCTTGGCAACATCGCCCTTGACGGGATGCGCCAAGTGCAGTCACCTTTCTTCGAGTGCAACGCGGGATCTATTCAGACCCTGGAGATCGCCGTGGCTTGTGCATCCGAGCCTTGCATCATGGAGTTCCGACTCACGCGGTCGCCGCGACGACAAGGTAACTCCATCCTCGTGTTAATGAATGTAGGCGTGGTTTCTGAACATTTTATTGCAGGATTCTGGGTGGTCCAAAGCGAGCAGAAACCTACGCCCGTATAAGCAACCGGCTCCCACAAGTACAGACGACACAGGAGGACTAGGTGTACTGGATTTTATTCGAATCAAGTTATGCTCGAAGGGTGGAAGCTCAGGATCATGTGCACAACGTTACGCAGCATAGCACCCGAGAGTCTCTTGCCGTTGATCGCTCCAAGCTCCGCACCTGGAACTGCAGCGCTTTGGAAGCAGATGCGCTGAGGTCAAAAGGGGTTAACTTTGCGTGCTGGCATACCCCTATACATACATGTTACGCTTGTTAGGTTTTCATGTGTCGTCATTCCTTGTTCCACGGCTCCGCCACCACGCTGTTCTCCTTGTCTCGATCGTCTTAGTCGTTCTCCAGATGTTTGTGGGCCGAGTAAATTAAGTATTGTCCTGATGTTCGATTCCCAAGTAGCTATCGGTGTCGAAACCCCATCTTCCAAATATTGAAGCTGCCGTAATGCCGCCTCGGTCCAAAGTAGCGCCGACTACGTATTTGCATTGTTTGAAATTGGGCGCAAAGGGATGCACTGCTCGACGTGCATCAATAGATGGCAGGGTAACTAGCACGGCGATGGCGTGTGGACGCGGCAGGAGTAAATCCAGAATGATTACTCTTCATGGTTCTTTCGACCCCGGGTTGTGGGGCCAATTAACCCTGCAACTGTTACGTAAAGCTCTCAGCGGTTCATTCGAGTAAAATTTTGAGCGTAACCTGATGGTTGTGCTCTTCAAGGGCGCCAGGCGAACAGAGATTCTCATTTTTGTAATCGATCAAGCCGCAGAGCTGTTCAAGATGGCTGCGGCTGCAGGTTGCTGGGCACGGCAAAAAATCCCGGCTGCAATCTATTTCCTAGTCAATAACGTAAAAGAGACAGTGACTCGCCGAGTGTTGATCTGAGCGCTGTGCCACCTGCCGGAATGATGCGTGACCGAGATTCTGCGACCACAGGCATGGAATGACCGTCTGGGTTGGAGCGAAAATAATAGCCACAATCAAACCTGTGCATGGATCGATGCATATAACCACGAGGACTTGCACTATCAAGTGTGTGAAAGCTCTATATCTGTTTTTCTTCTCGCATCCAATCCTGTAGTTATGCAGTTCATGCTGAATGCTGCCAATTCAAAACTCTTCTTCACCGCGTCGGTCGTCCTCTTGGCATGGACGGCTGTGGCCCAAGGTGCCGGTGAGTCGGATGCGTGGCAAGTCATCCTCGTAGTGTCAATGCTTAAGACGAAATGCAGCCATCAATGCCATCAATGCCCGTGCTGCCATAGTCGACAGCGGTACGTCGGCCACGATTGAAAGTAACACGAGTGCCTGCTGATGACAGCGAATTGCAGTGAAAGACGGTC
>JBBPNY010000668.1:0-13532 GCA_038091165.1 Rubroboletus pulcherrimus
CAGATGACGGGCTCGGGTGCGCACAAGACGAGCAGACATTATGCAGGTACCTGGTATGACTCTGAGTCCTGAACCTTCCACTTCTAGTTCGCGCTCGCGCTCCTGCTCTGTGTCCTTTATGGCATGAATACATACAGAGTGGGAGAACGAACACGAGCGGGACTGCAAACGAGATGCACGAAGTGACGAGCCTGCCCCTTCAAGTTGTTTGACATTACATGTGGTGTCTTGTCTACGCAGGGATGTATGTACACTCAGGCTGTGATCAACAGTCTGATTGACATGAATACACAGTGGAGGGAGAACGAACACGGGAAAGGCTGCAAACGAGATGATGAGTCCTCCATCAACATACCGCTATCAGAAAACTCACCGTCGACGAGCAATTTACCATCGATCAGCACGCGCACGCTGTTGCAGACGCAGGAGGGTTGTGACCAGACACAACCGACGTTGGCTGCTCAAAGTCTTTCTCTGTTAGTTGCTGCTCTTGAAGAATTTTGCCCATGTGCGTCTCCGTGAAGGGCCGCCCTCTGCTCCGGATGGCGAGTATCGCCCACACGAAAGGCAGCGGCGAACCTGCGAACCTGATTTTGTTGAATTTACTACGGATCTTGGACAAAGTCCACCGGACTGCTGTATCATTCGGCGACTTTTTCGTAGGGACGCCGAGAAAATGACACAGTCGGAGGTACGACCCATGGTCACTGAGATAAAGCTGCCCAGCGAACACGTTGAGCTGATCCATCAGATTCCCAGGTGGGGTCCAGTCGGAAGGCAGGGGAGGTATAGAATAAAGTTTGAGATCGTCGGATGGTTTCATGCGCTGGGATGTCCGGGGTGCATACACATGAAGGTGGACGTATTTGCTCGTCCTGATGGCCGGCATCAACTGGTCGGCTTCAAATGGACTAAGCAGAACAAGTAGTTGGTCGCGGTGCTTCAGGTCCTTACGGGAGAGAATCCACTGGACGGGCCGAAGATACTGATCTATGGTTCCTTGAGTGGACTTGGGCTTGATCGTCTTGCAGAAATCCCTCGTGGCCAATATACATGGACTCCAGACGTCTGCATCGCGAGTAGCTGCGGAACTCTTTGTGAGCGTTGTGAAGACGGGACGAAAGGCACTGCGACTGTGCAATGGAGGGATGACACCAGTCTTCACGAATTTGGTGACGGCCGGATGAAGAAAGTGCGTCGCATGGTTTGCCCTGGGGGGCAGCTCCACTTCTCGTTCACGCTCCCGCTCGCGGTTGACCTCCCGTTCTTGTTCTTCTTCCATCTGTGCATTTGTGGGAAGTGATAGAACACCGAGGGCTATGCAGCGTAGGCGCATGTCAGGATCCAACTTCGACAATGTGCTCGAGGCGTTTTCAGTTTCGCGGGGTGCATAGAGATAGGCCAGTGATTTGAGTTCTGGTCGAAGCCATGCATCCGACAGCTCATCTGGCCCGAGCTCATTATTGCAAAAACGGGACCAAGCGTTGGATCTCGATTTATGATTCGTGCCTTGTTGTGCCCAGTAAGGAGCCCGTTGCTGAATATCGGCCCATGTCTCGTGGATTGCCCAGCATAAAATGTCGATGGTACCGACTCGGGTGCTCGGATCATTTTTACCGCCTACAGCACGGATGCTCCGATCAACCTCGAGCGGTGCAAAAAACATGACCGAGTGACCGTGACCCAGCTTGCGCATCCGCATACAACCTGAAACCACCAAACGTGTAAGATTCGTCCATCGGATCAAGGTGCCGAAACGAACCTTGCACCAGATGATCTTTTGTCACCTTGGGTCCTAGTGTGACGGCTGCTCGGGACCAGATCGGGAGTTTGATGTCAGTACCCCTGGTGTGTGCATGATCCAGGTAGACGACACAACGGTCTAACTGCTGAGAAAGCGGAGAAGACACCATTGGTTGACTGATGCCACTTTTTGTGAGTACCATCAGTTCATCATTCTCGTTGAAATAGATGGCACCAGCACTATCGCGGGCAATGTCGAGCCATGCTTTAGCCACTTGCTCATTTGAAAAATCGAGTATCTGTGCCCCAACGTCCACCAAAACGCGAATACTGGGTTGTTGCGTAGCTACCATTTGGAGGAATTTATGCGTGGTCCATCGTTCGCCATTCTCGTGAGTTACCATATAGCAATCGTTTTCAGGCTGAAGAAGATACGCGAGAACCCTGGCATTGGTTCCCTGCTGGTGGTGGAGGTCGCGTTGAGCAATAGACACGGGTAACAACCATTGGCCGTCGTTTGTACCCGAAAATCCTGATGCTTAATTCAGCAACTGAATCGAACAACACGGAATGACCTGGAGGTTCACTCACCGGTTATAACATTTGCCCGTTTCTCTGCCAAATCCCAACTAGACGCAGAAATTTTCCAAGGAAATTCTTTCGCTTCCTTTGGGAACACCACTCGTGAGAGGTAGAAATCTACGACTGCATGATTCCGAGTGAAAAGCGGGAATATGACCTTGTCCCATTGCTCCGATGACTTGAGGTTGATCTCACCGAGTTTCTGAAGCGAGTCCGGGATTGACTCGGAATCATACTCTTTGACCCAAAGCGCGTATTCCATGGATGGATCATCTTGGTCCAGCAGAATTTCGAAAGAAGCTCTCAGCTGTTCCTTGTCGAGGCCGGCATAGTAGTAAGATAGGCATGTAAGAATGATGGTGATATCTGGATGGCCGAACTGGGTGTTGGGCGCAGGTACGTCTTTGGCACGATACGGAACGGCAAGCATTGTGGGATTTGGGTCGACATAACTTCTGGATCGTGGCTGTGGTGGATGTGGGACAAGACCATAGTCAACACGCCATCTCCGCTCCGCAAGAGCAAACAAGAGGATGTTGCAGGCCAGGAGACCACGAAGGAGCAGCAGTCCACTCCACAGAGAACTCTGGTCAGAACCCTTAGCGTACTCCTCCGCACTCCTGACTGTATCGGGAAGCACGTTCTGGTCAGCTATGAAGCTGCGAATCGCACGGTGCAAGGCGTCGGGGGCATCTTGAAAGTTGAATTTGGGAAGCCGACCATCCATCACGTCTTGCACAACCAACGATATTAGGTCTCGACCAACGCCGGAGCCTCCCACAATCCGAATGTGTGGAAACGAACCCGGTGCGTCACATTCATACTCTATGGAGTTGGGGTAACTTCTTGAAAGGGTATAAGCGCACTCCTTTACGCGCCGGAGGATCTGCTGAGTGATCGTCCATCGATCAGGATACCCTTCCATATGCTGCTCGAGGCCGATCGTGTATATCAATTGGAACCGGGGATGAAGGATCTCGTCGCTCTCATCCAGGATATCCCGAACATGAGAATGAATCCACTTTTGAAGGCTCAGTGACTCGGATGCGCTGTCCAAAGCACTGTGAGTATCCCGACTGCATTCGTCATAGTGATTAGCCAGAGCAACGCACGTTTTGCTGGAGTCATCGGACGACTGGCTCAGCGATCGAAATACATTGCCCAAAAGGGTGTGTTTCCGCAGCTAGGGCTCAGCAGTCAGTTGAGTCAACGATCATCGACATAATTCTCCTGCTCACCGATTTGAGCAACGGGGCTGTCGTGATGCACTTGTAAATCGTTTTCTGTGGCTTCAGTAATGGGTCGGCCGTAAGTTTGCATTTACGAATTTGCCCCTCCACGGTCGTCAATTTGAGTGACGCGACGTGCTCGGGCTGGACAAGTAAAATTCCACGCTCAGCCATGCATCGAGACATGAGCTTCTGTAGATCACCAACCCGAAGGCTGGTCTCACGGCCACGGATACCGTCCCCGGGGGTACGAGAGAAGGGTAGGTGGTATATTGGTCTGTTGGCAAGCCCGCCAAGGCGGGTAACCAGTAATTCGAACATCTGGACCGTCAACGCTTTTGGGACGATGACGCGGGCAAGCTGTTTGCCATCAGCAAGAGCGGCAGCAATGATGGGGATGATCACGGATGATTTCCCTTCGCCCATGTTGACCTGCATTACAGTGTTTCCTCCAGATTTGGAGGACATCATCTGCATTGCAGTTTCTACCTGAGTGCGACGAATGAGAAAGTTTCCTTGAATCTGACACCAGAAAACAGAAACATTAGTAGAAACAACCACCAGGACACCGGTAACACACCTGGATCAACAGCCATTCTGGGTAGTCTTCAGCTTTCCACCCGTCGCATCCCTCGTTCTCTAACTCCCTTGAAAACTCCTCTTCAAGACTGTCCAGAGCAAATCGGAGCAATCTCCGGGCACGCTGAAGGTCCAAAAGCAGTAAAGCCAACGACACCAAGCATTTCTTCCAATGTAGAAGGAGGTCAATCTGTGAGGTGGACGCGAGATATCGCAACAGGACATCTGCCGTAATTGGCGGCCATTGACCAAATCGATCGAGGGCTTGCTCAAGTGGATCGCTCGTTGGACCCAGACTCTCTTTGACAACGCGCAGAGCATCCAAGTAGTTAGATCTGCACTGGGCATAGTGTTTCCTAAGTGCGTCGGTGCGATCTTTCCCCGCCACGCTATGACTTGTTCGAGATTCCTCGCGAACACGTTGTGCGCTGGCGCGGAGGTGAGTGGTATATTCCCGTTGAAATGCGGAGTCAGACTGGTTCGTCAGGAGAGAGGGGATTAAGTTATCAAATTCGGGAATATCGTCGGATGATGTTCTGTGATTGTCGCGAGGCAAAGTGTTACGGACCGGTAGTTCGGGTGCTGGTCGTTTCGAGAGCAGCTGATCGAGCGTGATCTGCCATGGTGTACGTTGCTCGGATATAGATTGTGGAGCGGTGGGTGGTCCGGGTTCTGCGCGGACGCGAGTAGAGGTTGGTCCCGTGGCGTGCCACGGAAAGAGGTATGCGGCTCGTCGCGCAGCGCACTCATCTTCCCAGCTGACGTTGTTCTCTTGAGCGCCGTGCCCGCGATCCCTAAGTCGGATTTCATCGTGCGCGATGTTAATTTGAGGATATTGTGTTGAAGTCCAATCCTGGTCGTCATCGAGAACTTTGAGTTTCGTGATTGACCGAGACCCAGCCGACCGTAAGAGACAAAGTGCTGCCTGAGCACCCGTTTTGCCTGTCAGCGGATCAGGCCTATGATAGCTAGTCTCAGCATGCAAATAGGCAAGATACCGCGTGCACGACAAGCTGCCATTCCCTATCAAGCAACCCAGTTCGGTATCCACGTTATAGGTATGATACAACGGTTTAACGGGTCCAGTAAATTCATGGCGCCGCGGCGCGTGGGTGTTAACCTGGACCGGGGCCCCTGGACCAGGCCGTGTACCTGTGGGACTAAACCGCTGGTTAGGCGGCGGTGGACCGGGTGGAGGACGAAATCGATAATAGTTGCCACGTGGGATGGCATAGGGAAAGGGTGATTGCGGGCGATGATAGTCATGCCTGTCGGAAAAGACATTCAGTATGAGGATGCGTCTGTGGATAAGTTCCTCTGGGAGATTGGTTTTCGGCCGGAAAACGAAGAGGTTCTCTAAACCGAATAGCGCCCCGACACATTGATTCTCGTCGTAGACCATGTGTTTGAAGTCACGGGACTCAAGTTCTCCCTCCTCGTTGACGAAAAATGATAAACCGTAGTGAGGCAATGCAACAGACAGTCGTAGCACTGGTGTGTGTTGGGGAGAGTCGATGGGGGACATGGTAATTAGTGGATTCTTGGACAGGTCCCCGACATCATTGAGACAGCGGAAACACTTAGATACCATTTCCCACGTTGGGCTTCGGATGTCGACAAGGGTCTCGCGGCCTTTGTACATATGATATTGTCCAGATGTGCAGTCAATCCTCCAGTTCTCCGACGATTGTTCCCAGAGCCGTTCTAGTGGACGTATCTCGATGATCTTTGTGGACAGATTCAGCCAGTGAACATGACCCTTGAGGAGCGCTGGCGGAAGGTCCTTCTCCAGTGTTGTCGAAGGAATCAGCTCGAGGATCTCATTCGATGGATTGCATTGTGCTCGAACCACCGGGTCATCGCCTCGCAGCGAAAAGTGCACCTGCACGTATTTGAACCATCATGGCCATGTCGTGCAGGGTGCGTACACGTACCTTGTATTTGGACGTCGTAGCGAAGGTCGTAAAATCCATTCCTGGGAGATTGGATGGTATGAGGAAGAAATTCTGCTGCAAACGATGGTTAGAAACACTTGTTAATATCAGAAACTGCAGCATGAACACACATCACGAAAGACTTCTCGGTCCACCGAAGGGTTCCTGATCATACGGGGCAATCCGCCTAGTAGTTGACCATCCACTCGAAGCACACCATCGAGCAGGTTAAAGTGCACTATTTGTGATGGTTTGTCCCCGGTTTCGCATGTAAGCCAACGGGCGTTTGGATACTGCAACTGCACCCATCTGTGCGGACTCGGCTTGTGGCTAGCAAAAACCCTGCTAACTGCAAGGTCAACACTGTAGTCTGATGCATCGGCAAGGATTGCATCCCGCAAGATTCCCTCGAGAGCGAGAGCAAGACGACGGTCTCGTTGGAAGAGCAGTCGCGAATATTCGTCATCCAAATACTTGACATCCGAATACCCGTTGTCCGAATACTCGTCATCAGAATACTCGACATCCGGATACTCGTCACCTGAATGTTTATCATCAATGTCCGAAGAGTTAACATTAGGTGAGTGTTGCCAGGACTTGACATTCAGGAATTAGACATACTCTCAGGATGGATTGCGTATATAAAGAAGGCACAAGAAAGTAGGGCATCAATATCCTCCGCCGAATAGAACACCTTGTGGAGAGTAGCGGGGTCAACATCAAACGTGCTTCGACATGTGGCAGCCATGTCACGCAAGAGATCGCGGCGTTCTTCGTTCATAGGTGCCATGGCCAAATCGTATGATAGGTCCTGCACCCAGCTGAATGTCTTCCTGCGCACGCTTCGAAGGAGTGCAATGGCTCGCTCCGACACGCGTTCGATGGGGCAGGATGCAAGTACTCGAGTGAGCAAGAGAGAAATGGTATTCATCATCACCGAGTCGATTGAGCCAGCTCCGACATCCACGAACAAACTGTCGAGCTCGTCCAGAAGGGCATCGCAAAAGGATAGTTCTTGAAGCTCTCTGTGCCAGGTCCATGTCTCTGTGCGCGAATCGAGTGGTCCGACTTGGAAGGCCGCCTGGGCGAGGAGGAAGTGAATGTTGTGACGGCGGAGATTAAGGGTTCTACTGCGCAGCCCGCGCAGGATGTTGAGCCACTGGAGCGAGCCGCCGCTCCGCAAGTGTCCGAATGCGATGAATTCGTCGAGGGAGAGATCCGCGGGACAGCCCGCTTGAGCAGCCACGACGTCGTTGGAAGTGTGAGAGGTGGACTCCACATATCTACTCCAATGGTTGTATGTAAAGATTTGCGAAAGCCGCTCTTCGCCGTGGCACTCCCTTGGCCACCATACTGAGTCAAGTTCAGTGACATAACGTAGTGTTGGGCTATTTCGAGATTGTGAATCCTGTGGATAAAAATAAGCAGACCGGAACTGGAAGGAGGGTGGCGGCTCTTGGGGGAGCTTGACAAAATAGGGCTGCAACACAGGAACATCTGCAAGTAGATCCTCTTTTTTCCTCTCTAGACTGCCCGTGTCAAAATCACGGTCAGAACAGCATGCCACTTGTGCAATTAGATTGCATGTTTTCAACATTCGGTCTTCTCTTCTCGCCTGCCTGAGATCACCATCATAATCATGAGCAGAGCTGTATTCCAGGATTCTGGCCGCGACGGAACGCCAGCTACGAATGCACGCCGGGCATTGCAGTTCGAATACCACAACCTTGGCGTGCAATGGCAAGGCGGGCAACGGTGATCGGGAAACCCCCGCGTCTTCAGGTTGTCCACGATTTTCTTCATAGATACGTGCGAAACTGGCAGGTCCTAGATCTCGCTGCAAACCGGCACGTCCAGCCACCATCGCATCGTGTTCGATGCGAGCTTTGAGTTGCTGAAGAGGCGTAGATTGGTCATAATAACGGACAGGGAAACTGTCTCTGGTAAATTCATCCGAAAGTACCGACCATCCCGGACGCGATTGAGCCTGGCGCGCAGAGAGGTACTGGTATGCACGAGAAAGGTGATGGAGGTTTGCTGTCTTGCAAAGGAGCAGTTTTTCCAGGAAAGGAATCGGAATTTCAGAGGAATAGTCGGCGAGCATGGGAATCTCCTTCACGGCCAGTTTGTCGAGTGCGACAAAAAGCTCAATCGCAGTCAGGAACATGATGGATTTATCTTCTGGATTTTCGCCCCGTCGCCCGCCAGCCTTTGTCATATATCTGTCCATCAAGCTCTCGAGCTGTGCGCATGCCTCGTCTACATTCGTGACGCGCGCAGACCAATCATCAATGCCTCGCTCAACCGATTGCGCGACGTCATAGAGAGTAACGTCAGGGTCAACACGATATGCTTCTTCAAAAAAGGTCCCATCCGACGACAAGAAATCATCAATAGTGCCGCGGGGATGATGGCTGGGGTGGAAAGGAGTACTAAAGGGTTCGTGGCCAGAATTCGCAAGAGCGTTGCGAATGTATTCACGACTGTTTAGGAGCGAGAGCTGCGCGTCGCTGACGAGTTCCTCCTGTGAAGGATTTCGAAATGGTGATGAGCGGGCGCTCAGCCGCATCCACCTGTGGTCAAGGATCTCTCGAAGACATGTGCATGTCTTCAGCGCCATATCGGAGAGCCAGTCGGGGGTAGAGGTCCCAAGCTTGCTTAAACGTCGCAAAATTTTAGACGACATCAAATGAAGCTGATCACTGGAACAATCTGTATTGTTTGTGTCTCTTGCAAGGGTGCATAGGAAGAACAGCATGAATGCCTTGTAGGAAGTGCGTCCAAGAGAACGATCAACGGATGTCTGGATGGTGACCCTGATGAGGAGCCAAAGAGAAGAGCGGTGCCAATAATTATCAGCTACGTCACGAACACGTTTCGTGATGTGAGGAATGTCAGCAGTGCGATCAACAATGCGTTTGGTGATGCGAAGAATCCAATCAACACCTGGCAAGAAGTCAGCAAGCAGTCTAACAATATATTGCGGATGATTGGGAGGGAGAGGAGGAGCCAGGTTTCGAGTGTTGGCGAAAGCGAGAAAAGTGGCGAGCTCGAATTGAAAATCCCCGTCGTCGAACACCTCGTTTGGTGTCTCGGCGGCCGACCTAGGATACGAGCATATCAGAGACCCCGCTGTCATCTCTACATCACGACTGCTCGGGGATACCCCGAATGACTCGAACAGCGTACAGTTCTCTTGCTTCGTGAGGATGATCGCGGTACTTCGAACGAGAAACGCAAGGACATCTATAGAATTTCAGCATGGGTCCATGAAGAACCTGTCAGCGTACCTCCTGTTTGCATTCCGCGCAGCTGGGAGATGACATGGTCTCTGTCTAGGTCTTCAGACTGGACAGAGGCTTGCAAGTTGTCTAGCATCTTTATGATGCAAGGCCATTGGGGCTTGGGAGTTTCATTGACGTGTGCGCTATAAGCGTGGGCAGCAGCGCACACCGCACGAGCTAGTGAAAGAGTGTTCTCTGGCGTATAGTCATTCTCTCGGGGGAGCTCGACAGGAAGAAAAATGTGGGTGACAGCATATTCGAACGATGCGGGAGTATGGACGAATACCGGCGAGTTGGTCGACATGGTGGTATTCGGGAGAAAATAGGCGAGGGTGCGGCATGGTTTGAATTTTGAGAATGAATCAGTCCGGACCGTCAGAGCAAAGTCACAGCCTCACTGGCAGCTCCTTACTTACATGATGCCGCCCAAACTAACTATTTCGGGAAGGCATGCACCATAAACGTTCACCATCCCGGTGAGAGCAAGCGAAATCAGAGCGAATTTCAGATTCACATCCAAGACTTGATCCAAGATGTAAGTACTACTGGAACTGCGACAAAAGAAAAAAAAAACATATAAGTCATGATAATCAGAAAAACTTACAAGCTGTGTTGTAAGTGATACAGTATATGCTGGATATAAGAAAGCGGCACAGAAAATGATTCCAAAAAGGAGAATCTTGCACATGACAGTGCAACGAAAAGAAATGCGAGTAGGCATCTGAGAATGACCTCTTGGAGAACCATGTCAAGGGGGCTGGAGAGTGGACGGTTGAGCATGCGGTTCTTTGTGCACCAGAGGCGTCGTGACGACCGTGGGTGGAAGGTCAACTACACCCCTCACCTACAAGCCCCTAGTTGGAAAAAAAGATCTCTGAATGGCTGCGATAGAAACCGAAGGGGAAGAGACATACGCCCGTCGTCTCCAAGTCTGCCAACTCGGCCGCGACACGCTCTCTCATACCACCTCAAGTATCTCTCCCCATCGCGCAGATGTTCCTCCCAGTCACCTCACTTGTTCCTCATCCGAGCACGGCTCTCACGTTCGCAGACGTCACTAGGAAGGTACCTTCAGACGACAGCAGCGCTCCAAATTCAAAAGGATCTATGGATCCTGCTCCAGCTGCTTCGCCCGGAGACGTCTCAGTTACTCTCGAACCTGAAAATCAAACAACGGTCAGGACTACAGATATCCAGGTCAAGCAGGAGGTAAAAAAGACTCTCACTTGTCGTCATACGCGAGTATCTTACGGTCCCTGGCACGAGACACTGCCAAGACTTCCTGCCTTGTCAACACTACCCCATCGCACGACAGGCGTCCGTCGCACGCGCTCAGAGAACATGATCACTTTCCGCTCGAGCCTGACATGATTGAGCCAAATACACGGCAGGGCTGTTCCATTGGACGGATCGTTTGAACCCAGTGTCCCCGGCGATGGTGATGACTGAGACACTGAAGCGGATGACGATTGGGAAGGACGAAAGTCACCCTGCTCAACAGACGTGTCCTTCGCTTCCCTAGACGGAGGAGAGGGATGGGGATAACCAGACGGGGATCGATCCGGCCATCGTATGACCACTGACTGACATGCGATTTATAGAAGCGGAACTAAGTGGTGGCGTTGCGAGCATTGTAAGGGGCGTCGATGCATTGCTGTCTTGCCCTGATGATCGAAGCACCGATCGAACCAGACAAGTTTCTCCCGTCGATATTGGTAGATTCCGCGAAAGTTGTGTCGGCGAGGCGGATTCTCAACTCCTTCGGCACTGCTAATCTCATCATTTTCCATATCCTTCCCTCCGTGAGACCGATACTCATCAGGTTCTGAGCTTGGCGCAAGTCCAGCGTTGTTGACTACGCTGCCCTTTCCCCATGAGCCGTGGTTGGCGCAACAATAACGCTCATCACGTCGTCAACCGAGTATCCGGAATGACTGATCCGTCAAGTCCACCCGGAATCCAATATGGTAGGTAAATTTATCAGCATCTGAGTGTTCAAAGACGGCAAGTAACGGCAGTTATGTCCGAGAGCTCCATGGGAGCCCTACCCATCAAATGGTAGGACATAGGAAAAGCGCATACAATGGTGTAGTGGTGTCGTTTCACGTCCGCAATGACGAACAAGCATGAAATATCGACAGGGCCGAGCTGAATGGTGGGTTGGAACGGCTCGCTACTAGGGAGGGCATTGAAAGAATGCCAACATCCTGGGAGGCCAAGCGCCGATGGGGTATTTATGGGGATAGAGGAAACATAATGTGGAACGGGAACATTAGAGAGCGTGTACGAAGTGGTGTTGGATGAACCTGTGGATGGGGGCGAGGGAACAATATCAGGCATATAGGTCGTGCTGACCTCCAGCGAGAGTGGTGGTTCTGGAAGTGGCTGCTGCCGCGGGTCCACGCTCGCAGTGAAATGAAGGGGAAAATTGGGGGGAGGTGTTGCGACCCATTATAAGGAAAGGATGGTAGACAGCAGTGCGGGCGCTATCAGAAGGTGTTGAGCCTGAAGCAATCTATGTTGAGATCAGGGCAGAGTGGAGGGTTGGAGGAGGAGGAACACGCGAGAGGAGTGGGGAAAGAATAGTTTGCACGATGAAAACCCATTGCCGGCGAACCAGGACGATGCGAACGAATCTGGGCCACTGTCCACGAGATTCGCTAGGACAACATCCGCACCACCACCTGGTGCGAGTATGGGTGTCCCATTGAGCATAAACTACAGAATCTGCAAGTGGACCGCGTGTGGGTGATGGTGATCAAAGTGGGTGGTTTCTGGAAAAAGTACGAGTACTGGCCACGAGTAGAATAGCAGTGGGCGTTGCGCAGGCATGTCTGTGGTTCTGGTAGCAGTGGTGTGATCGCCGTTGTTGCGGGCAGTAGTCTTCAGCGCGGAGATATCGCTCAAAAGGCATGTAGTCGTCGTCGTCCTCTGGCATCGGGTAAGATGGCGGGCTCGAGGTGAACACAAGAAGCGACACACGAGCAGACACGTGTAAGCCCCACTGGCATCCTACTGGCATCCCTGGCATTCTGTCGACATATATATACCCCAACACACCTCATAGAGAGTAGTCACCCTTGTACCCGTACCCCGTAGTTCCCTTATAGACCGTGGTCCAGTTCTGTTCCGCGCGCCTCAGTGTTTCCCGCCGTCGGCCACGGCGGGTCTTCCAACACGGAGGTAGACCAGCTAGATATGGGAACTTCCGAGTACGGCCCGAGCTCATTACCACTTCAGTATGGTCTCGAGCCCATGGGCATTATGCCAGGAGCACCAGTTCGGTTGCGTTGGGACATCTTATATAGGTGATGTTCCGACGAGTATCACAAAACCAATGTATAGGTATGCTACAGTCGAAAACAGGAGTAATTCTATGGAAGATCACAGTAGACACGAATGGCTCGAAGCTTACAGGCACCATCTCCGTCTGATTCCGTCTGCATAGTATACGTAATTCGAGAATGCATCGATCCGCCACGGAAGAGCCAGCGTGTCAAAGAAAAGCCTTGTTACAAAGGTAAATATATGAAAATGACATGGTGGAAAAATGAACGCAGGGAAGACTACAAAGGAGATTATGAGTTCTCCCTTAACAATCAACTACCAGAGAACTCACAAGCGACGAGCAACTAATCGTCAGGCCGCACGTAGACGCTTTTGAGGTGGTTCCATATCCGCCACTGGTACTCCGGCCGTCTCCAATCCCCGCTTGGATGATCGAAGAACCATTGATGGCCCAGGGCTGTCCTGTGCATCGCACTCCATGTCCGAAGGTAATGAGGGCATAGTTTCGGACGTGAAATCGTGTGGTGTCTGGCTGTCGGAGGTAGCAGTCTGGCTGTGGTCAGACACAACCGACGTTGGCCGCTCAAAGTCTTTCTCCGTTAGTTGCTGCCCTTGAAGAATTTTTCCCATGTGCGTCTGTGTGAAAGGTAGCCCTCTGTTCCGAATGGCGAGTAGCGCCCACACGGAAGGCAGCGGCGAACTCGAGAACCTGATGTCGTTCTCTTCGAAACTACCAGGGATGTTGAACAGATTCCATCGGACTGCTGCATCGTTCGGCGACTCTTTCGTAGGTACGTCGAGGACATGACATAGTCGGAGGTACGATTGATAGTCTCTGAGATAGAGCTGCCCAGCGAACACGTTCAGCTGGTCGATCAGATCCCAAGGTGGAG
>JBBPNY010000669.1:0-13522 GCA_038091165.1 Rubroboletus pulcherrimus
CGGAGTACGTTACTCGCCGGAGTATGTACGCGGGTACAACGGACTTGTATCAGGACGTGACGTTCGGTAGAACGGGTCCTGGTTCGTCGCCTTTGACGCTAAGACTAGAGGACGTCGGCATGGAGACTGGAGACGGTGGCGACGAAGCACTCGCGACGGATGCACTCGACCTCATCCGCAGCGTCATACAGGATAAACCCATTCTTGCGGAGGAGCTTTTGGAGTCTCTAGAAACGGGCGATTCTACCACCCAAACAGAAAACAGCTCTGCGGACTTGGTGCAATTAACCATGATGATTCTCGAAGAAACCCTCAGTCGTCCTCAAGCGCGTGGCTTTTCTCGTACTCAGCTCGTGACGTCTGCGATGAGCGTGCTTTCGGCGTTGCTTACATTGCCGAAGTACTCCCTCCGAGTCTGGCTCTACATACGTTCTGCAACCGCGCTCTTTGGTCCCACCCAATCCTCTGGCTTTGCAACAGTTGCCTTGCCTGCAGAGAGAGCCACTGGTCAATATACAATGACGCTCGCGTTATTGAACCTCGTTCAGCAGCTCCTTCAAGAAGCCTTCGTCTCCGTGTTGACTATCCCACCAGACAACCAGCGCCTATACCAAGTCAAAGAGGAAGTTCTCATGCGAGCTGCGAACTTCGTACACGGCGAGATTTGGGTGGAACACTTGGGTTGGAAGTATGCTCAGCTGGGAGATCGTTTCGAGATCGGCAGACGGATATCGTCGTTCTATGCAAATATTCTTTTCCAGTCACCCCCTGCCATCAGCAGTCGACCATTCCCTACTCTGAGCCAGGCCGTCATTGACACGTTCCTTCACAAAGCCACCACTTCCACAATCAATCCCCTCGTATCGGCCATTGCAGCCAGCCCGAACATCCTCGGGTCGCTATACAGCGCAAGGAGGTTTGGAGACGCCCGCCGTCTGATATACCTGCTCGAGTCGCACCTTCAAGTTGCGCGCTTAGTGCTCAACTATAAGCAGGTAGCCCCCAACAACAACAAACCGTCTCTACTCGAACAAGCGCTCTGCGCGAAAGTGGCTGGAGGTGCAGGCTTCTCCGACTCTGCGAGAGCGCGTGTAGATCCCGTGGATGTGCTTGCCACGTTCGTAAAGGAGAGGGACGTAGGCACCGTGGTCCCTCTGGAAGCCATGCGCGTCCTCCATGCCCTATGCGCTTCGCTCTCATTAGCGGTTCCTTCTCCCCCAACGATTATCGGTCATCTCTCCAACCCGGAGGCTACGGTTACTTCCTTGGTCCGCATAGTAGAACATCCATACGAAGAGTTCTCTCTCCGAAGCGCCGTTTGGAGTTTTATTTCCCTTGCCATCGACAAGGAGCCCGCTCTCTCCAAGCTCCTTGTCACAGGTGAGTTCATCGTCCCGAACTCCAAAGGTAAGGAGAAGGAGAAGGAAGGAGACAATAAGAAGAAATCAAAGAGCGCGCTGGAGATTGCGATGGAGACCCTCGGACATTGGAAGGATCTTTGGGAATCCAATTCCCCGCTTCTTGCGTCCGTTCTCTATTTCATTCACGTTGTGTGGCAGCATGGCCTCGAACATCACTCTGTGATCGAAAGTGCTCGTCAGAACAAGAAATTATGGGATCAAATCGCTGCTATCGCTCGAGAAGAACTTGGGCCGGATCCAGACTATACCATGGAATCGTTTATCGTTGTCGATGGTGAACGACAGTCCAATCTTCATCAAGCAGTGTCCGTCCAGGCTTATCGTGGCATGGTGAAGTCGTATGCTATCCGCATCATCGGACAGGATATATTCCTCCAGCCAGTTCCGAAATGTGCCACTGAGCCTCTCCCGAAACCGCTCAGCTACACGCAGTTTACCCCCTCTTTCAAAGGCGAAGACCACCTCAACGAACTTATCCTCGAGGGCGCTTCTAGCTGCTATGATCCAAGTCTATACGACAAGCTTTCTGAACAGCTCTTACAGGGCTTCCCTAGCCTTTCGCTTGAGCAACTTCAATCACAAGACCCAGTCTCGCAGCGCGAGTTCGGTGACAGCTTCACATTCTCACCGAAACTGCTGAGAAGCAGACTTCAACAATGTCTTCCCGATGAGGACGGTGTCGATGCAATTGAGAAACAAGTGTTGTCAATCAATCTCAACCTTTCTCTGGCGCACGCGCAGACGGCCATGGCCGAGGCTTGGCAATTCTTGTTGAAGCAAATGCTGCCCTTCATCCGTGTCGAGCAAGGGACCAGGCCAAGTTTGCTGGCGTTAGCGTCCACCATCTCTGCAGCTCTCGCTCAAGAGAGGAGACAAGGTGACATGATGGCGACCATCCACGGGGTACGACTTAGTCTCCTACTCTCGGTGCTCGAGGTTGCATGGTTCTCTACAACGGATACGGATGCCGAGGTCGAGTCATTCATGACGCTCGTTACCAATGTCCATGAGCTGTTGCAGAACGAAACACAACCACCTTCTGCTTCGTTCCTCGGTAAAGTGTCTGTTCCATTCCACAGGACGCTCTTGCAGATCCTTTATTTTTGCGTTCGGCAATGCCGGAATCTGGCTACTCGCCCAAAAGTTGTAAACGCAGCTAAACGCCTGAAAATCACCGGACTCCTCGAAACGACCTTGAACCTGGTCGTCGATGCGCTCCGCCTCACGTTCGACTCTGCACGAACGCGTCTTGATCTGGATCTTGACCGTGATATGGAACTCCTTGTTGCCGTGTTCGAGCAATGCACTCGGCCGGACGTGAGTGCATCGTCGCTACCCTGGCTCACGCGGTGCCAAGAGACGGACGTCATCAAGTCTAGCCTCGAGTTGCTGGTGCGCACGGATATAGCTGGCATCTCTGATCTACCGCTGCTTCGAGCCCGACGATTGCCGCTATACTCGCCACACGTCTTCCTGTTCCACATGGCCCTCGTCAGCATCCCGTCTGGTGCAGAGAGGTTTGCGAGCGAGGGGGTAGTAGCGGCATATAGTAACAACAGCATCAGCGCAGCCATTAGTGACGGTTTGATCGACGTCGCGTTGCCCGAATTGCCGGGCGAGCGCAGTCCAGCTCATAAAGCATACTGCTATATGCTTTCTATCGTGGCTGGGGTCGTTTATGCCTTAGGAAACCAGCATCATTTCTTCAGCGCAGATGCATGTGGAATGATCCAGCTCTACGGGAAACAAATCGCCCGTGCGCTGTCCTGGAGCATCGGTGATCCCGTCACGATGCCCTTGTTGGAGGAGATGGAACAGACCGTCAATTTGTTTTACGCTATCGTGGAGAGCGTCCCCCCCACCACGACGAACGCGAATCCTGTCATCACAAAAGTACTTCGCGTATTCTCTACGCGCGCGCTCGTGTTCCTCCAGCAGCTGAACTACGCCCTCACGCATCCGAACCACCTCGCCAGGCTTTTAGAACCTGTCACCCCTGAAGAGCGGGCGGCGATGGAGAAGGAGCCGATGGATTCGTCGTTATCCCAACTCGATATGATGGACCTGCGGAAGCACCCTCTTACGGCGCGGATGGTCCACATGATGTTCAGGTTGTGTAGTTCAATTGTGTCGACGCTCGTCAGCATCAGTCGGGCGTATGACGTCCTCCTGAAGGAGCAGGAGGAATGGCCTCTACAGGAAGCGCTCATTGTCCCTGTAGGTCTTTATCCTTTCGTTCGTTTCAAACGGATGACTGAGCACTTGTATGTGTTTTCTACGTTTTAGCATTCCAAGGTTGTTCTCGGAGAGTCCACATCTCTAGGCACGCTGCTAGAGCTAACAAACTGCACCCTCGATGTATTGCGTAGTCTTGTCAGCCGACCGGCCGGTCAAGCGATCGTACCCTCCACCTCCATCAAAGACGTGCCGTTGGCCGTGAGCCAAGCCACGCTAACTGCCCGACGGACCCTCGAAGCGCTCCTTATCTATACGGTTACACAGCTCGCGGTGTGGCTCTCCAAGCCTGACTTTGACTCTGCGGCGACAGAGGCGGAAGCAGAGGAGCACAGTCACAGTCATAATGCACAGCTAGATGCGAGCAAGGGTAGGGCGCCGAAGGCGCTGGCGGAGAGGCTGAGAAGGGGTATGACTGGAGAGATGACGGCTGACCTACAGGCGTTGCTAACGCGTGCCAGGCCTGTGCTAGCGAAGAGTGAGGAGGTGTTGGGGAAGTCAGAGGGAGGGAAGGATCTGACGCAAGTATTGTCACGGTTTTTAACGGAGCGGATCGTCGTGCCAGCATGATTGTGTTATCTGTAGATGAAAAAGTATTATTAATGTAGTTGCTCTCTCATGTTGTATAGCGAAGTCGTTTTTGAACCGAGCTCAATTACTCGCTCAGGTGTTGCCAAATGGTAGGTAGCTGGCCGTTTGTTCCACTACCTTCATACCGACGAGGGAGAGCAAGGTTGGTACAGAACACATTTTATACCCCAGTAGCATGATGTTCACAGTACGACTACCCGGAGGGCCCCCCCCCCGGGGTTCGGCCTCTCAATACTGGATGGCCGGGACGTTGGCGTGTCTGCGCACGCTGTGAGCACCATCCTGTTTGCGGATATCGGGCAGCCCGAGGGCGGAGAGAAACCGATGGAAGGGCAGAGAGTGTAGAGTGAGGGCTTGGGGGCTAGTACAGTCAATGTCGAGCATGGTTCGGAAAAGGTTAAAATGGAGTCGTATGGAGTTCATTTCACCGTGCCAGTGTGCCACCGCAACGCGTGCTTGTCATGCGCCAGCATATCGGCATCTCAGCTTTGTTTTCCAATGCTGTTCTAGTCTGTAGACATCGGAAGTTATCCTGATCAAGGTTGTACATTACACCTGAAACGTTTCGCACCAATTGGGCACTATGTAGAACACCGGAACGCACTGCGCAGCCCGGAGTTCCGTGGAGAGTTCGTGGGCCATCCTGTGAATGTAAACCTATGCCTGTTCGATACAAGCACCACAGGCTCATGACACGACTAGTTGGTGGGCATACGTCCATCGGAACTTGTTAGATCATCTTCCACCAGCCCTATGTCCTTTTGGCAAGCTCATAAGGGTATCGTTCCCACGAAGTTCCCGGACGGTGAATGAAACAGAGCGAATGAAGGAAGTGAACTCACTCAGTGAGCCCGCTCAGTAGCGCGAGTAGCAAAGAACGATTGCTGACATGGATTCCGTACGTCCCTTTGTTGATATTCGTTGATACTGTTCAATCGCCAGTCTGAAAGTCGGGACTGCACTTAGCGAGGCATGCAAGCGTCTTCTTTGTTACTGCATCGGGCTATTAGTTAGGAGCTGTGCTGGTTTCGGGTCGACATATTTGTAACCTTTGATTTCCTTTCTTGCTAACTTGAACAATCACAGCTCTCAACGGCCGGTCATCAAGCCACACCCGTTTTGCAGATGCGGCTGAGTGGACGCGCTGGTACTGCCACTCGGTGTGGATGGTGCCGGTGAGCCACGAGGGACTCGTTGTCGGTGGCAATACAGTACTAAACATGCTTTTTCGTTGTCCAACTCATTTGCGAATTTCTTCTTATCTGACGTATTAAAATGGGTCCCCACGCCGCAATTCGCAGGTTATCCTAGCAGCATGTACTACGACATTGGTGGTTGGCACAGTTTTGGGCATTGGATAAAGTTATGGCACGTTCTAGACCTAACCTGGGATCAAACTTCAGAGACAATGAGGTTTGTCGGTCGTAATTTCTCCCATATTTCTCACCAGGAAAATATTTTCAAGGTAATGTGATCCTAAGGTCAAGGATCAACTACCCTTTGCGGGTGAGCTGTAGCATCGGAGTGTTGGCTTGCTGCTGATTTCTGGTTGTTCGTTTGTATTGCGGTGCCACAGGACTCGGTCCCCTATCCGTGGCTCCTAACGTTGTTTCTTTAACCCATCCTATGAGGTTCCTCAAGCCACCATGCTCGGTTCCATTAGACGGCCGCATTTCGTTACCATCATCTGTTGTGCAGGATGGATCGAACGTTCAATTCGACTGACTCAGTGGAGTCGGGAACGATGTTCTCCGTGCTTAGCTTCAGCTCTTGAGTACGTCTTGGTCTAGCCTCGCCGCGTATAAAACCGGAGAGTTATGGCCATCCTCCAATCATCAGATTTCTCATTTCTTAATCATGTCTAGCGTCCCCCCCACTCGTCAAGCACGCCCATATCGTTGCGCTTCTGACCTTCCCCAGGAGGTCTGGCGCGCATTGTCGCAGAATGAAGCGGCTGCAAACATTATTCTCCCATTTGCGAAGAAGGCGTCGAACTCCCCTCGCGGAAGTGACAACGAGCAACTGTGGATTGCTCTGTACGATGACACAAACAACGTCGAATTTGTGCTATCTTGTACCAAGGGTCCACTGGGGAACTACCCCATCTTCATAGTCGCTTGCAAATCGTCCGCCCAGCTCGCTCAGGAGGAAAGGCGCGGCAAGGATTTAGCCGATTCCTTGTCGCCCCTTGTTCTTTGTCTGTTGAAGGAGGTCCCTCCTCAAAGGGTATTTTCCGTCTTTTCCATCGCGAAGGTGACAGAGAAGTTTGCCGAGATCTTCGAGGCGCACACAGGCCAACAGTATGGCATTCAGGCTCTCGAGGATCCATATTACGACGCGACCTTCACCTTCTGCACAAGTGAGACGCTCAAAGAGTCCTCACGTTCCATATCCTCTTTTCCGGGGTCTGAGGACGTCGTCATCGCTCTCTGCCGTGCGGATATGTCCCATTTAAATGAGCTCAAAGCCATGTGCAAGGCATTTTCCGAGACGTCGGTGGGTGCTGTCTACGTTATCATATGAATCGTACTGACCCCCGCGACAGTGGCCTTTCATACTTGATGATGCAGGAGCGGAGTTAGAGGCCAGGATGCTGATCCTTAATCAGCAAGTTTGGGTGCATATGGTGCAGAAAGCGGATCAAGAGCCGGAGATTGCATGCCTGATCGCTACTACCAGAGAGTCGGACAACGTGACAGCGGTCACGAAGGTTTTCACAGCGGAGCGCTGGAGGGGCCGCGGCTGTGCGGCACGACTTTTACACCGTGTGTGTCAAGAGTGAGTGTTTACCACGGATGTGCACTCTAAGATGCGTGCTGATTCTCTATTAGTATTCTCCAGAAGAAGAAGCGGGTCGTGCTCTATGTGGGGAACTCAGAGGAGTTGGTGTCCGCACGCAAGGTATACCATAAAATAGGCTTCCGAGGCCTTAATGGGTCGCAAGATCAACAAGTGAAGGACGTGGAGAAATGGGTTGAAATCGGCTTCAAGGGCACCGCTCTCGGGTATTGGTAGTTCCCTCCAGCCTACAAGATAGTTCAGTTCTCGTCCTCTCACACAATCACCTGTATCACTTCCTTCGCCTGTACATACCTTATGTAGCATAAAGCAGTGGGGCTGTTGACGAAGTTATTTATGCATCTCTAAGTCTTCACTGGCCCTCACCATGGTCGACTTTCCTTCGATTGATGCGTTGCATGCTGTTTGATCGTTTGTTACTCATCCTTTCAAAAAAAAGTCTGCATGCAAAAACTCGTGTAAGTATCGCTGCTCAGTACAGCATAGTATCTAGGAGTGCTAAAAGACAGAAGGAAGTTCGGAGTGGTCATGGGGATATTGTTCTCATATTGTGGTCAGCAGCTGCGAGTGCCCCTAGAATCTCGGACACGTTTTCCGACAGAACTCATCAAGCCACCATTTCGGGGTGCCTGCGTTTCCGCTCAAAAATTGAAGTTCATAATGAGATACCTAATAATGATAGCACTATACAATCACTATGGCAGTTACATGTTGTAAAATCGATTCTAGAAGATTAGACCAAACATATGGGATCGAAAGCTACACGTACTCGTAGAATGTCTTGCTTAAAAGGAAATGAAAAATGATGACAAAAACTACACATTCATCACCGCCTCTCCACCGCGTCTGTCGACACGGCGGTTGACCCCGCCCAAAAGGATTTTGATCAGCATCTCAGCTGTCAACTTTATCCCGAGGAAGGGCGTAGTATCAACAATATCCTAGTTCATGCACAATGAGTGTCAAAGATTGCGCGTGGCCAATGTGTTAACTCACTCGTATACCATAGGTGGCACTCAGATCGTCGTCTAATTGCTTCAGAAATTCTGTCGCCGCTTTGTCGTCCCCTACTTGGACAAACTGGATTCCAACCTTTTACAACTCCGGATCAGCCGCCACGATCCCAGTCTCCATGCAATTTCTCTCACCTGAGCGAGACGGTAATTCCCACGGTCAAGCCTGCGTGCCAGCGAAACAATGGAATCTACCGGTTCGTCGGCTAAAATGCAGAGTTGGCGCGGTCAGTTGGCTCGTACCTACTCAACACAAACGGAAAGCTTACTCGGTGCACCATCGGTGATAACAATAAAGTTAATGGGCTTTATCTGTTTGAGGGCAGAGGGGTCTCCTTTCTTGTTCTTCCGAGTGGCTTTTTCGAGTTTCTCGATATAGTCTCCGACCAGGACGTCGAGCTTGTTAGCAATGGGCGTGAGCCCCCTTGGTCGCACGTGCCTGAATAGTTGGCGGACACTCTCGGAATCCTTTCAGTAAAACTAGATTATCAGGCTGATCGGAGTGCGGTACATATTTTGTTACTTGCCTTGATATTAGCACCGTGTTTAGGGTGATTGAGAAAGTGAATGTCTATGCCATCTTTGTCATAGGTGCCGGCTGTCTGAGCAAGTCCGCTCAATGCCTCGCAAGCCTTTTGAAATCACGTTTAGTATGCCACGTAGCCAAAGTTATCACAGTCACACGCACCTGCTCCCAACGGTAATCCTGCAACATGGACGCCGAGTCGTCCATGATAATCACTGTATCGTACTCGCGTAGCATATCCAGTGCGTTTTCCTTTGATACGCGGCGCATTGGAGCCTGCAGATACGCAACGTCTCGAAGACGGTTAGGGGAGGCAAACGCTGGATGAATCATGAATATGCGAGTGCCGCCAGAGCCAGGAGGTAATGTCGTACTTTGAGAGGTCCTGGAAGACCCAGCAGCGGTGGAAAAGGGATTCGTACGTTGTACCCCATTAATCTGAGTCTCAGGAGCGACAACACTCGTATATGGAGGAGGCGGCGCAGCCAAACTTGAAGGTGGCCACTGGCTGCCAGGATCACCAGGTTGCTGCTTCTTATCGGGATTGATATCCCCAACGTCACGGAGCTGCGGATCGGGATGCCTTGGCTGCGACGACGACTGGCCCATGGAGCTGGAGGATCTTCCCAAAGGTAGACTGAATTTCATCGTGGGAATGGATATTCGATAACAAGATAGGTGCTAGGGTCGAGGGGGTTTCTCTTGACCTTGATCCACACGGTCCGTTATATAGTAGAGAGACGGAACTAGATGTGGAGGCTCCTAGGCTTGGCTGTGGCCGGCAAAAAGCACGCGGCGGAAAGAAGGATCGATTGGAAATGGACGCGCCATTATAAACCGCATAGGGAGTGGATTACCAAGGTCGGCACTGTAGTACAGCACAGCAAATTCCTGAAAAGTACCGATGTCCACACGATCACGAAGACAAAGCAACACAAAGCACTGGTACGATAGTACAGCACCTCTCGCAGTACTATTATTAGTCGTGGACATTCGTCAGCACGACTGAGCACCGGTTTGAGAAGCCGAGCGGAAGAAGGCACGACTGGCCTCCCTACGCTCTCTTGTTTACGTAGGACTCGATAAGTCACGAAAGGCGAGCGTGGCGCAATGTGAATCGTAACCGAACTTTTATCCCAACTTGTCAGTGGACGAACAAAATCCGCACGACAGATTCGGCAAATGTCTGTCATTCGTGGAGACGAGCTGTCCTCGCACCCTAGATACCACCGATGTTATGCATTTTAGTGGGCTGGCGGTGCTACAGCAATGCGTATGGGGACTGTCGGTCACCCAGCCCCGGGAAGGCATTCGTACTTGCCAACACGACCATCTGCTTCTCGTGCGAAATATAACCTCTCATATATCCCTTGTAGATCATGTTCGCGACGAAGCACTCTGCCTCGTCCATAGAAACTTCGGTTCCCGAAATACGCAATGAGGAGTGAAACATCGACACAGGGATCCGTGTACTTTTGTCACACGCTACCCAGCTGTATACCAAGCACTCAGCATTGCCGGCCGAAGGGTAAAGAGTTGGAGAAGACGTACACGTGTCTGAACAATCCTCTGATGCAGAGTTCACGTGCCTTTTCAATCGTGATCCAAAGGTTCAGTTCGACGAGACGACGCTCCCAAAGGTCGAGTGCTGTATCATATGCTGTGATATCTCCTGTACGGATTGCTGTTATGAATGGTGAGAAGAGTTCGTTTAAAACAGGGAACCGATCCAGGAGTATCCTGGATGGGAGGTGGCCTCGTAGAATGCGTAAAGGAATCAAACACGTCAAGATTCGTCTACAGATGTGATCTGTGAACGTATTCTGTGTGAAAGGATGGTATTTGGACATACTCTTGATTTCTGTGTGCCTGAAGGTGACAATTGTAGAATGCGAGCGTAAGCTCCTGTTCTGCCTGTAAAGAAATATGAGCAAGGTCTGCACGGTAAATTCAGGAGGCACGTTACCTTGGCATAGTCTTCATTCAAAAAGCTGAGCATTCCGAAATAGTATCGGTAAGTAACCTTCAATCAGTAGTCGACCTTTAGCAACATGAGGCATGCCGTCACCAAGATGCGACACACTTGGTGTGAGCGAGGGTAAGCAGTCAGATGAGGTATATCTGGATTCGCATCCAGCGCTCGCAAGATGTTTTTCGACAAAGATATCCGTTTGACCTAAACCATATTATAGACTAGATGCGGTGGATCAGAGGAGAGACTCACACGGAAGTAGCACTTCATAACAAGACCGACAACGTAGTAGATCCCCCACTTCCGAGATTGGTCTGCTGGAGATGTTCTCAAAACAGTTATTTCATGTAAGTGAAACAAAGTTGCGACGTGTAGCTCGAGACACATACCGATCTGTCATACAGTTGCTGAATGCCTTCGCCACGACCCCCGCGGCGCTCTCCATGCATTCACTACTTTGATTGTTAACCTTTGCATGGAAGTCGGCCTGAACCGACGGAACATGTAAAAATGCAAATGCCAGCATACCAAATAGGGAACTCACATCGAAAGCAAGATCCCTGAGATCACGTAGCATGGAGAACAAGGCGGGCAGGGTCCACCCTGTGTTTTGAGTGAAGAACCGGAAGAATAAGCTGAATGGTATATATCTTCACAAGTCCCCCTCGAGTCTCAAGGTAGGATAAACGCACGAAATGAGCTGAGACTGTTCGTTGAAACCATCTCCTGGCCGTTTCCGCGCGACATGGGACGTCACCATCACATATCGAACAGCAATCTCGTCCCACGGGCTCTCTATACACTCACTATACTGGGACATCAGTGTGTCGCGCTGGAGGTGCATTGTGGTGAAGAATCTCAAAACATGCATAATTCAGCGCGTTTTGGGCCACATACCGATGGATTTTTGAACTCCTTCACCAGATCCTTCCCGTGAGGACTGGTGGGTCGGAGCAAGTATGCCAGACGCTGCCCATCTTCAGCGTGTACGCTCTCCAACAGTTGCACTAGGAAGGTGGTGAACGGGACCGCCATATGTTGGGCTTGGAGCTGTCAAATGACTTCGCTTTTATCCAGTTTGGGCCAATAAGAGTCCCAATAGCGTGAATGCAGAAAAGATAACGGTGGTGTGTAGTAGTCGTATCTTCCAAGAATGTGATGGGTCGAACGTTGACGGATATGAGGCGAACCGGCAGTGCTCACTTGACTCCGACCACTCCAACACACCCGAGATCTCAGTCCCCTTGCAGTACTCTGGTCAACCGGATCCAAAAAGCTCTATCCAGTGCCACGTTGCACTGTTTTCATCCGATCTTGGACCACTCAGTGAGTCTTTCGACGTGCAAACGAAAATGGATATCTCGATTGGCTCCTCTCCGTACTGGTGACGAACAGACTCTCAGTAATCGATGGTACTGTGCATGCTACACCTTTCAATGATTCTCGTTTGGTCATACGAATCGTCGGGCACGTTAGATGCAACGCAGTCAAGGCTACTTGTGGATCTCAGCCAGACGGGTATCCCACTCTGGAACCTCGGACCTTCTGTTTACTTGAATAGACGGGAAAGGAACGCGGGATATCTTCTGCAAGCGCCGCGCATTGACCCTCAGGCGAGTCCACTATGAATGGGTTTTCCATCGCGTCTATAACGTGAAACATCTAGGTTCTAACCCGCGGTGGCGAGTCGCTCGAGCACATTGTATAGTCGTTCGAACGACTCGATACTGTGAAACTTATAACGACTGACGTATTCCCAGGTATGGACAGAAAACCGTCCGCATGAACTAATTCCCGACGTTGAATCTCTCCTAGGGCTTTGGCCTTAAGGCTCGGATCCGGAGATCATCTTGGTCAGTTCGTGGTCCAAGAGTGCATTTTCGCTCTGAGAGGCCTACTTAAGAATGGATGGAGATGGTTTTCGGGATTGCATTGGAACTTGGCCGGAGAAGCGCGTACAATCTACTAGTATTGCAACTTAGGAATCAGTCACGTGCATGATCAGTCAGAGATAAAATTGATGTCATCATATCCGCCATAGTATAAAACATGTAGGTCCGTACCCCCTCTCCTTTCCACCCCTGATCAATCTCAGCGTCTACTATGGCTTTGCAACCTTCCCTCAGTCCACTGATTGTTGCGGGGACAAAGGATGCCCCACACACTCTGGATGTCTTCCGTGAGTGATTTCCTGGACCCTTGTCGTGCAAGGCGACTAAGGTTCTGTTGCAAGTCGATTATGTCTGCCCTTTCAGGTTTGTATTGTACTTTTTAAATTGGCTTGTACAGGATTGACATGCCTTTGTAACATAGTGCGAAGTTCTCACGCACGATCGACACTGTGCTCAAACCACGGTTCAACAAAGGCGGTAAATACTACGGAAAAGTTAAGCTCATTGTGAGGCTGCAAGTACAGCCCTGGCATGCGTCATCGACGTTTACCCATGAAGCTGGGCTTGCTGTGAGCTCAGCGATATAATTGAGATGAATCAATGCTAATGGACATCATTCCCAGGTTATCCGAGCTTCGCCTGATCACTTCTGGGCCTTTTCCCGTAAAGTAAGGAGTTTCGTATCAATTTGTCGTCTTTCTACGATTAAGTCTAATCCACCAGTTATTTGACGAACAAGAGGACTTCTTCGACATCCCTTGCTCGACCCTCACCCCTCTGCAGATCCGCGAGAAACTCGCACACATCGCCGATTCTGTGATTCAGGATAAAGGGAAGGTGGATGAATTCAAGGAACTTCTCAAACTCAAAAGCAGCCCGAACGGTGGCGTGGCCGTCACAGATGAGTTGAAATACACAAGTGAGTTAGCACTGGTCCAATTTAGAGAGTGATCAGTTTCAATGTTCTGCTCTAGTCAAGTTCTCGAGGCAGAATGGAGTCCATGTTTCGCCCACCGCATTATGGGATGGTCTCATCGCGAACGAAATCTCCAGTTCTTGGGGCGAGGCAGAGT
>JBBPNY010000670.1:0-13499 GCA_038091165.1 Rubroboletus pulcherrimus
TATATTGCGTAGAACTAGCTGGGGGGCTAGTACTACGCCAACTGGTTTAAATAGAAGTACAGGAGGTGCACAGACCAAGCTGTGACTGCGGTAGTAGACGTACTACGAGGCCTAAGCATCCTATAAATGGATGGCTTAGGAAACCGGTAGGTACGATGAAACACTAGGGTGAAACGTGATGGAAAATGGAAAGGCAGTGCGGTTCCGTGAGTAACGGAGAACGGAAGGAACCGTAGATGTTGTACAGGGGAAAGGGGCTAAACATGTTAGAGAATCATCAGGGATGGAGAACGTGGTAGGTGGAGGGGAAGGGAAAACGGAGATATATGGACAAAGGAGAGACCGTACATAGGAGTGGGTTTGGTTGTAACAAAAACTAGGATAATTGTGCCACTAGGCACAACAGCGGGTGAAAACGCCTAGTTGCTACTACGGTAGCTGACCAAACGGCATCACTGACGACATCGTGTGACATCGGCTATGTAATATGTCAAGTACTATGGTAGTTTTGCCTTTTTCCCAATGTGACTACATGTGACTACAGCGACTACATAATTATGGCACATGCTACCACTACTTTTCCTTTTTGCGGATGCACTGACAATGATCTGTCCCTGCTTCGATCTACGGAACCTTGCTCAGTGCAAATCACACTGATTTATGTGGTGACATGCAAAGGGATTGTTCATTGGTTTGTTTGTTTGTCTCTTCGGACTTGGCACATCTGCAAAAATCACTATTGCTACGTAGTGCTATATAGTCTATATAGCACGTGTACCACTGTAGTCTTCCTCAAAGTACCTACACTCAGGTACCACTCATGGAGCTTGGTTAACCTCTATATAGTGCTACATAGGCTATATAGCAACCATTATTGCCTTGGTTGTTTCACTACATAGGCTATATAGTGCTATGTAGTGCAGACATTTCTAGAGAGACTAGATACTTCGAGGAGGGACTGCTCAAATCACAATTTTGTTCACATGATGCATGTTATTGCACAACCAAATATCCGTAACTGATACAGTACCATGGTGTAAAGCGAGTACTAATCTATATCCATCCCCAAAACCAACCTCAGGCTCCTCTTCCACCTCGTCACCCAGTCCTCCATATACCTCTTCTGTGGCGAGAGGTTTGACAGCGCGCGTGCACCATGTCGTTTACGAGGGGGAGAGGAGGTGGGGTGAGGACAAGAGGTGGGGCAAGGGTGAGAGGTGCGACGGCCCGCGCACCATGTCGTTTCATAGCAGGCAGGGTGAGGGCGGGTGAGGGTAAGGGCACGACATGGCACAGTGAAGACAAGGACGAGAGGAGGTGGGGTGAGGACCAGAGGCAGGGCAAGGGTGAGAGGTGTGATGGCGCGTGCACCGTATCGTTTCGGAGTAATGAGGGCGAGGGTGAGAGGTGCGACACGGCGCGCACGTGACTGCGCGTGCCATGTCGTTGCTGTGTGGGGAGGGTCAGGGTGAGGTGCGACACATCGCGTGCAGTCGTGCACGCGCGTATGAAAAAAAAAAAAAGACAACATCGCTGATACTTACAGAAATTCAACGCCTTGACGACGGCGATACATTCCTCGAGCGAGACAGGCTGATAGAACGTGTTCATACGAATAGAGCATTCGATGCTCGTCCACTCCTCCACAATGTCGCGTGCGACGCTCGAGAAATTCATCTCCACCCAGTCCATCTCTTCAACGCTCGTCTTCTTCTCCAGATGCTGTTGAATCGTTGTCCATATCAACTCCCCCGCCCTCTCGCGGAGACTCGACGCCCTCGCCACCAGCACGTCCCTATGAACCTGTTCCTTAAACTGGTCCATCATCTTGCACACCATCATATCAAACCGGAATTCCTCCAACGAAATCCGCATTTGATACAGAGCTGTTTTCGACTTCTTCACGCAGTGTCGTGATATCTGATGAGTTACTTCGTCGAGTTCTCATCAACTGTGAGAACAAAATTGGTCCATAATGGTCAGGGTGAGAAGGCGAGGGTCAGGGCAAGAGGTGCGACACGGCGCGCACACGACTGTGTGCACCGTGTCGTTACTGTGCGGGGAGGGTCAGGGCAAGAGGGCGAGGGTGAGAGGTGGAACACGGCACACACCATGTTGTTGCTGTGTGGGGAGGGTCAGAGCGAGCGGGCGAGGACAGGGCAAGTTACTTAGTTACTCCAGGTGGGGGTGAGAGGGCGGGGGCGAGAGGTACGGCGTCGCCGTGTTGTTGCTGTGCAGGGAGGGTGGACGAGGGTGAGATGAGACTCACGGTCGGAACTCGAAATAAATTTTCAACTTGTCACGTGCTACCCTAGGGCTGGTAAACGTGTCCTTTTACTCGCTTTCCCGTCGTGGGACATGTGCCATCGCGCGGACGGATGACTAAGCGCGTGTCCCGGGAAAATTTCGTACCTACACCGTAACTTATGCATTCTTAATCTATAAAATCCCCAACAGACTCGTAGTGATGTGCATGGCCCGACCTTGTACTGAGACTTGCATGGCTTGAGGGCCAAGGCTTCTCTTCCAGTGGGCTGTGAGCCTAGGGCTTGGGAACTCGAGCCGTGTCACACTCACATTCGTTTGGGACAGGCTCTGCATTTTCACGTTTACTGTGATAGACATCAGACAGGTGGACATCACACGTACATACGTGCCTCTCCTGGGCTCAAATCGTTGTACTCACACTGGCACGCGCCCCGTTGACACCAACGATGCCTTCGGACGATGACAAGTTCCCTGGTTCACCACGGGTAGAAGCCACAGCAACATCAGAGATTGCTCTCAGATGCTATGCTTAGTTACTGGATGTGGAATCTACCAATGCGGTATGCAGGCCAGTGTGATTCTCGTTCAGACTTTCAATATTCTATATATATTAAGCATGCATATGGTATTTTAGTAGGCTAAAACTAAAGATGCCATGATTGGTGTTCTTGTAGGATTGACCCGTCGGTACTCGACCATCAGTGGGTATCGAAACAGGTCAATTGGAAACCCAAAACGGATCCAATTGTAGACGCAGATCTGGAGGGCGTTAGTGTGAGGTATCATGCATCACCCACGCCAACGACCTTGCCTACCCAATTGATGCTCAGAATTTTTTTGGGGGTACTATCCCATGCCTTGATACTTGCGATGGCGTTCTTGAAACTTCGGAGATCCCAGGGACGGGCGATCCTGTCATAGGCGCCAGTCAGGACTCGAGGTATGCTCAGGGTTGGGGGCGAGTTCGTTGTGGTTGGCGCCCACGAATGGATCAGTGCAGTGCTGGGCTAGACCAGACGGGAGATGGTGTGGCATTCCACTGGCAGCTGTACAGGTACTCGTGCACGAGGACAAACGGAGGACAAAGTCCAGTCAGCCGAGGACACGAGGACGGTGTGTCCGTCGGGTGTAACCACTAGATCGAGTGTCAGTCGTTCAGTGACAGTCTAGACGACAAAGATTAAAATGAAACAGGAACCAACATGAGGCCAGAGTTCCACAAGTGCCACCTAGAATGTTAGTATGTTAACGCTTGAATGAAATAGAACTATATACCCGTCGTACGATGGATACTAGTGCAGTATCCGGCCGGGCCCCAGGCTTGCAGAGGCCATCATTGGTGGCCAGGCCTCCTTGGTTAGACCTGGGGCCAGAATATTACAGGGCATAAACCTAGCGGTGACGATGAGTCGACAATGGTGATAGTACATATTCGGGCTGGATAGAGGGACTGAAGAGTGGGAAGGTGGGAAAGCGCGTGCAATACATCCAAACGAAATTGGACCTGGTGCCCAGTTTCGTCGAGGACTCGATCGCCTCCAGCTTGACGTTGCTCTCACGGATCTCTGTCGCGCGCGTGAATGCGGAGAAACGGCTGGTGGTGGCAAACAATCAACTGCTTCAGCATGAAGAGAAGATATCGACTTTGAACCAGAGGACATCGACTGCAGACGCCAAGTGGGAAGCGCGAGTGAAGGAGTATGAAGTGCGGTTGAAGGCTGCGGAGGAAAAATACAGGCGGGAGCGACAGGGGAGCAAGGAACGGGTCCTCGAACTGGAGACTCAGATCAAGTACGTGATCGCGTTGTCGTTGTTTTTCATCGCTTTTATCCCGTCTATTGTCCACTGATCCCGTTCGGTTGGTTGCAGGAGTCTGGAGCGGCAGAACGAAATTGCTCACAAACGCAATGTACAACTGGACGCTGTCACGGAGAACGCGAGGACGGGCGGGAGTGGGAGAGCTCGTGATCGGTGATGCGATCTAGATTTTGTTTGACGTTTAGTATTCTTCGCTTCTTTTTTTTTTTGCTTTCCTCTCGTGCTTTGTGTAACGGCTCGCATACATCACGACATACCATACACTCTTACATGTACTCCCTCCATCATGAATTCGATGTAGTAGGCCCTTCTAGGCTCCGGGTGTGTGTAACTTAATCTACAAACCCGAAAACCGAAAACGCGGTTTTTGGGTGCCCAAACTGGCATAGCGCCAGAGTTTGTGCTGTAAGACACTTTTTGGGATCGGTTAGGGCGAGGACAAGGGCAAGTGAGGGTGAGGGTGAGGGCGAGGGCAGGGATGTGTGTGAGGGGGGGGCGAGGGTGAGGCCTCACCTCGCGGCAGCACTACATGTAACACACGAGGCAGCAAATGAAAGGGTATAACAACTGTCAAAGGCAGTGGTGCATGGGAAAATAGCAGAACTACATACATAGTATCTAGCGCTGATGCAGATGCCAGGATCAGCCGGGACCGTGACAGAGCACCCAGGACATTGCCGTGAAAGCAGATACGGCCCCCGCTCATTCCACTTGAACCGTCGGAACTGCCATGCCCTGATGCATACCGCATGTCTGGAATGAACAATGCAATATTGTTGGACTGTCACGGTTCCATAGAAGGACAGTGACGATCAAGCAGCGGAAATAGATGCGGTTCTGATGCTAGAAGGCTTGAAGGCCCGGGAAAAGGGAGTGACGGTTGGTGAGAGGGTCACGGCGCCGACCGATGCGGAGGTGTTAGGCCCACTGGCGCTGCAGCGCTTGCGAACAGCCATTGCAGGTTCGGGGCTGGCACAGCCTCAGGTGTTTGAGTGCGTACAGCCCGTGTAGAATGAAGTCCGCGAATGTCAATCGCTACGAGGAGGTGTCAGTACAGGGGTGCGACTAGGTGGAAGAAAAGTTCATGTTGATGATATTTTCCCTTGTTTCCTTTCTCAGTACAAGCTCTCCGAGTCGCGTTTCATAGCATTTCGTTATGAGTACGATTATGTAATATGGGGGCATAAGCACGCCGCACGTGACACTACCCGCCGGGCCGCCGAAATTCAGAAATCGAAAGTATCGGACTCTTCCCATCCACTTCTCGGCCTCAAAGGCGCAGGCGTGGAAGAACGTGGCTGTTCTACACCGCGAGATAAGTGTACAATGATCGGAAATTGGGGGTACAATCGTTCGACACCCTCGCAGGTTCCTTGGACATAGGGGCTCTTAATATCCTCGAAACAGGGTGTATGTTAAGGTTGGTACTCAGGGTAGCAGTTGTCTTCGGCACAGCAGCTTCGAGGCTCGATCAACAATCCTATCACATACTCATCTTATCCAGCGGCGGCATTGCCTAACTTCGTCCGGCCTTCCTTTCTAAGTCTCGAATGTCATTCCAATTAATGACAGTGCTACCGGTCTGTGCAACTACTGCATGTTGAAATACTGCTGTGTTCAACAGCAGGAACCACAAAGATGGGTGGCCATGGGAAGTGGACGCAGGCAACTGAAGAACTCGGGGATGGTGCGGGAGACCCTGAGCGCGGGCGGTTTTTTGCCACGTTCACAATCTCTTGTTGTGTGCGCTAACTAAATTCATTTGAAACTGATCGGTTTCTCGGGAATCAGGAATGGCAGAAACCGCCGCTCGGTTGGACGGGGTTGTGAGTCTGTGACCCATTGTCTATGACTTGGATCATGATCTACCACTATGCACACGCAGCTTAAATACGTCCCCCTCCCCCTCCCCCTCCCCCATCCATAGAACCCATTGTCTTTCCAAGGATGTCAAACCTACCGTATGCACTCCCCTCGATCTCTCCTTCAGGGATATTGATATAGCCTTAGCATTGACTTCCTCGCGTCGTTGCTACTCAACTTCCCTGCGGCCGATGGGACCTGCCATTGGGTCATCGGACACGATGTTGAATGTGGTGCGATCCTCTCATCGAATCCTAGGCTCGCCTCTGCACACCTTCGCAACGAGCATGTTACTAGTCCAGGGGGCGCGAGAGACATGGTGACCTGTTTGTGGTGGGGTTGTAACACGTTGCCGATGCAGCGGAGGTGCATGATTCGGCACATCTTGTCGGTCCATCTAGGGTTACTGAGGTGGAGGTGCCCTGCATGTGCAAGGCCATTTTCACGTAGGGGAACGTTGCACCGATGTCTCGGTGATGGGATTTGACGGTACGAATAAGTTGTGCAGTCTTTTTAGAGGTGACTCTTTCCATGCTTTTCGTTGTTTTTTCTTCACTGGTTCCTCACAGTACTGTACGCTCTTACATGTACTCCCTCGATCATGAATTCGATGTATTATGTAGTCGGTACTTCAAGGCTCCGAGTATGTCAGGACAGATGTCGGCAACAACCAGTGATGCAGATGGGCCAAGTTCACTGTTCCGTTCGATCTACCACTCCGTTTGCCCATCGTTTACTACCTAACATCTCTTGATCGTATTTACAATACTCCTGATCAATACCAACATTTTTACCACTGAAACCGACCATGCACAGTTGAGGGGCAAGAACGTATTCTAGTGATAGCTCGCCCGTTTCATTCTCTTCGCAATCGACGAGTATCCAATAGTATCGTCGGAGTGTGGTGTTCAAACGTTCATGCCCCCCCGAGCTTGCTCGGGTAATGTCTGACCCCCTCTCAGACTCGAGCCCCGGATAAAATACAATACAGCCCATTTTCAGAACGTTCATGGCGGCATCATGATGGACTCTGAATAGGCATCTCCGACTGAAACTACCCAATTTGGTAGGTGCTGTGGTTCATGGATTTCCCGCTTGATCCTCGATCGCACTTACAAGACATGCAGCACAAAGTTTTCCCGATTATCGTAACTTACTCCATGGCCACGTCAAACAAGGGGGGGAAAGGCATATATATATTAGCGAAAAAAAATTATGTTCCACGAAATTGTAAGACGACGGGTTCGATGCTTGACCAGACTGCGGCACTTGCGTGACGCTATGGGCCCATCCCAAAGGCTGTAAAACATTGGTCATATTATTTATGATATGTGAAAGAAGTAAATAAATTTTTCTTTTTCTCGAGTCTCCGCTGGTTGTGTAGTTATGTAATTAGGCCTTATGAAGAACACGTTCACGTGAAACGGTGTTTGTGCTTGTGACTAATGGTAGGTCCATGGGAAAGGTGTGAGTGCTTATCGTATCCTGCACATCAGAACACAACGCTATCTTCATCTGATCAAACAGTCGGTATCCTACATCTTTATGTGGTATCAAAGATACAGTACATATAATGCTGCACAAAACATTGGTTTGTCAGGTAGATGAATTTATTCATCAAGACCGAGAACCACTGTTTCTGGAACCACCTTCATTGAGAGTTGCTCCTCGCAGGGTTGAGTTGGGTGAAATGATTGAATTTCGAATGTTGATGTTGTAATTGACACTTGCGCCGGAACCAGGACTAGTCGGTGAAGACAATTGTGATGGAGCGCTGATATCAGACACCCCATCGGATGGCGCCGGTGGACTTCCGGCTGTACTGGATGCGTCCCAGTCACGGAAGAGGCTGTCGACAACTGTATGGGAAATGCGGTGAGAACCTGGTGGCCATACCATTTCAAGATTCATCGCACCTGATTTTGAGTCAGTGAAAGGGTTATCCGCGAAGGGATTGACGAGCGAATTCACGGCTGAGACTATTGATCTTTCTGTCTCTTCATTCATCGAACCATCGTGCGTGATGTGCAACCCGGAGATGGTTGCGTCGGGGGGTATATCATCTGAAAGAGCATCTTGATGTTCGTTCTATTGTAATACTGGTGCTACGGAGGAGCACGCACCACCAGCGGGTTCCACATCTTCCTGTGGGACTTGTGACAACAATCCCCTATTGAGCATTCTCCGCATCTGTTCAGATCTGCTCTGTGGAGAAGGGGGGGTGAGCGTCGGGCCCATTTATCCTTTGAAAGGTGGAGGAAGCCTCACCCTAGTCACCTCAAACAAGGTCTTGGCGGCATCATGGAATAGGCGGATCGCACGATAGTCACTGTATGTTTTGCGTAAATCCAACCTTTGAAGAAGGGTTTTGGACTTTGAACGTTCTTCGAGTCTTGCCTGTTGTAACGTCAGTCTGGAGGGGATAATAGATGAATCAATCTTCAGCGGTCGAACCACATCCCGCAACTAACTGGTCGTATCTGGATTTGGTGGTTGCGATGACTTCCTCCCATTGGTTAGGATCAGACCCCATCGAAGTGATCTTGGGCATTTCGTCCATGGTCGCATCGAGTAGGAACTCCCCCCGACCGAGCTTATCTTTCTTGCGAAGCGATACAAGAGGAAAAATCTCCCGGTCAAAGTTGGATGCTGCACCAAGGTTTATCGGCACGACGAGGGTGTGGCGTGGAGAGCTGGTACTCATCGATTGCTGTTTTGCAGTTACTAGGTGGGGGGAACAGAGCTAGGAATTATGGGAGAGCGACTCCACCATATACGTACGGCGTAACCAGGCAATTGGACCGGAACGAGCCCAACCAGATCTAGAAATTTTGGTCTACAACTTGCACTTCCCTTGAGAACCAACAGGAATCTTTACGAGATCAGAAATTCATAACACGAACCCACGTTTGATTTCTGTTGGCGATACGTTCGTCGCATGACTATTTTCGAGCATGCAGATATCCGTTTTTTTCTTTCTTGTCCCTACCTTCAAGGTAAATCATCCAACTCCAGCTTTAACAAATCTCGCTGTTTTACTTCCGCGGACTGCTGAGACACTTTTGTTTGGGAGTCCGCGAGGGGCACATCAGCGATTCACACGCTTGTGGGTCCATATTTGACCGTGCTTGTCCCAACGTGTTACTCAATAGGCTCATCAGGTAAGTCAGTAACTTACTGTCGTGCGGTGGCTCCTCCTCCATGACAGAAACGCGTGTTGACAAAGAAAGAAGAACCCAGAAAGAGCTCACTGTTTTTGGTACGACCCAGCAGCTTTCTCCGGGAGAGCTGGACAGTAGAGAGATCTGGTGGAAGAACCAGTTTGAATGGTTGAAGACTCAAGGATATCTCTTGCGTTCCCGCTATGCTCCGGATTGGGTTCCATCCTGGAACAAGTCGAACAAGGATTGGTTTGAACATGAAGATTCCAGGAATCTCCAAGTACTTTTCCATATTTTACACTACTAATGAGACTGCGCATGCTAACAAGTTTACAAGGCTGGGCACATCATCGATGCCACCCGACTTTCAGACGGCCAATATGTCACCTTGAAGCGCATCAAACAATCAGAGCATCCCCACGAAGTTGATATTGGACTCTACTTCTCATCTGAGGCTCTCGCTACGCAGCCGAGCAATCATTGTGTACCCTTCTATGATGTTCTTTCCCTCGACGACGAGGATACCGTCATCATTGTGATGCCTCTGCTCCGTCTTTATTCTGATCCTCATTTCGACACTTTCGGGGAAGTGACAGGGTGCTTTCGACAACTATTCGAGGTGCCACGTGCTCGTATAGAAGCGTTTCTCTATTCTGAAGTCCACACAGGGCCTTCAATACATGCATAGGCATCATGTTGCACATCGGTATGTCCATGACCATACTCTAACACCATCCGTTAAATATTTGGCAGTGATTGCATGCATAGAAATCTCGTGCTCGATCCGAGAGAGCTGTACCCTACTGGGTTCCACCCAATGGAAACCAGGCTGAAAAGGGATTACAGCGGTTCTGCAAAGCATTATACGCGAACCCAACGGCCTCCAAAATATTATTTCATTGATTTTGGCCTGTCTCGTCGTTATGGCCCCACTGATACCGATCCCAGGGAGGTGCCAATTTGGGGCGGCGACAAGGAAGTACCAGAATTTCAGAATTCAAATGAGCCTTGTGATCCGTTCCCAACTGACGTCTTCTATATTGGAAATGCCATCCGGAAAGACTTTATCAAGGTCCGTCAGGCTTAATTTTATTTCCCCCGTCCAATCCCAATCCGCGATTATACTTGACAGACAAAGATTGGCTTTGAGTTCATGGAAGACTTGGTGGCTGATATGGTACAAGCCGATCCGAGTAATCGACCCAACATGGATGAAGTGGTCGCTCGATTCAACAAGATATGCGCTGGCCTGAGCAGCTGGAAATTGCGCTCTCGTGTCGTGGATAAGGAGGAAGAACATATGGAACGGGTCACGCGGTCCGTTTCTCATTGGGCGCGACGTATTGGGTTTGTCGCCAAGGGTGTTCCGGCTGTACCTATCCCACCCTCCTAGGGCTCACGTTGTGTTACCGACACCTGCAGTTCCTTGTTCAGACGAACGACTCGAGCACGGGCAGCCTTTTCGCCAAGGTCGAGGATTTCTAGTACGGTCGCTCGTGTACATGTGTTAGGCATCTGTACCACGTCCAATTCTGGAGTTTAGAGTTTGCTTTTGTTTACGACAAGTCTATTTATTGCGAGAGTGGCAGTGTTTTCGTGCACTCCGCAGCGTCCGATCCCTCCCACCCCCAGCGAGGTATGCTCAGGGTTGGGGTTGGCGCCCACGAATAGATCAGTGCAGCGCTGGGATAGACCAAACGGGGTGGTGTAGCAGAGTGCAAGAGCGTTCCAGTTGTACAGGTACTCGTGCACGAGGGCAAACGGAGGTCAAAGACGGAGACAGTCCAATCAGTAGAGGACACGAGGACAGTGTGTCCATCCCAGACCGAGTGTCAGTGACAGTCTAGACGACAAAGATTAAAATGAAACAGGAACCAACATGAGGGCCATCATAGGTGGCTCAGACATCCTTGGTTAGACCTGGGGCCAGAATATTACAGGGCATAAACCTAGCGGTGAGATGAGTCGACGATGGCGATGGTACACTGAAGAGTGGGAAGGTGGGAAAGCGCGCGTACCCGGTGTCTAGTTTCGTCGAGAACTCGATTGCCTCCATGATGTTGCTCTCACGGGTCCTGGGGGGCAATTTTACATGCATGGCCTGCGTTCCCTCCAATTAACCCGAGTCGGGACTTATTACAGAACTTTTGTGCCGTCGCGTTATTATCAGCCAACGCCGCTCATCAACCGTGGAACACAGTTCGGGCGCAAGTCTTCAATATTGGCTCCACTGACGACTTGCCCAGATATATATTTTTCGCTCATAAACGCCCATATCAATGCTCTCCATTATCCCATATGACCAGATGCGTCATAAAATCCGTTCTCATAAACAGCGTCGACTATGATTATATTTTTAAAAGGTCTGTTCATCACCTTTTCGTCGTCAGATCGAGATCCTGTGATAGGTGTTAACCCAAAAAACTCCGCGAAATTGAATTGTCTTCATTTCCCCCACCAGCTTCGAATTCGGGGTTGGTTCTCTCCAGGGGCAACATGGAATATGACCCATGAACTGAAGAGGACGAAAGGCGCCGCTAGGGAAGGGGAAGGAGCAGAGGTGAGCACTTCGACCATCTTCCTCTCTCCCGTCGCCTTTCTAGCCACCGGCGGTAAAGGGGCGACATGGTTACCCATACAAGGTATTGATTCTGGGTGAACTCAGCCAGCCAACTAGTCCGTTCGCGGATCACACAGTGCCATGATTCATCAAATTCAGCACACCAAGAGATCAACGATATCGATCAACTCCCACCCTCCTCCCTCGGGTACTAGGCACAAGTTCATTTCTCGACGTGTCGTTTTCGTGTGTTCGTACTCATGTGCTAATGGCATTCATGCGGCCAACGCTACTCGGATGGTGCATCCTTTGAGCCGCCTAAATGATAACGCCAACGCGTTCAGGACAAGGTTATAGTCGTCGGCAGTGCTCCCTCCATGCCTGTGCCTGGAATCGAGTCGGTCCGCCCGCGGTACACGTACCGACGTACCGTGATATCTTACCGAGGGCACTATACTGGCACCGTCATGACAAGTACTGGCGGTATCTCAGCTTAGATAATACCCGTCCGTCACAAACGGACTTCGTACGACCCAACCTGGTTACTCCATCGATCGGGGGTTATCCTATCAGTATGTCCAAACGATTCAATTTTGCCAAGTGGCAGTACTCGACGTTGTTGATTTACTTCATCGCCCCCCAAACATCGGTAACGACCGGAGGCTCGAGCTCGAGAAAGAAAGAGAAAAAAATCAATCGTCGCCGTGCTGTGCTCGTACGCTCGGGGTTTTTTTTTCTTCCGGTAGATTGCATCTGATCTGCTTCCCACATCTGGGACCTGGGGAGAGGATGCAGCACATCTACATCCTTTTGACTCGGATTCCGTGTGGCACGGAGGAGGGAACTCCACACTGGCAAGCAGTCGCCTGTATCAAATTATCAATGATCATGGGGCTCACACATATGGGATCTGGTGACTTGTCAAGTTGCGAGGGGAGAGGATGCAGCATGTCCATTTGAGTCGGATTCCGTGTGGCACGGAGGGGGAACTCCACACTGGCAAACAATCGCCTGTATCAACGATGTCGATGATGTGATGACAGACGAAACATCCCCTCGATCTTGGATTCTTATAGTGTTCACTGCCAGTGCTCGACAGTTTTTCTTACGGTCGTAGCGTGTAAATATGCTGTCACGGATCGAACGACTTTGGTCCACTGGCACTCCAAGTTCCAATCGTGCACCCGGCGAAGATGTCCGAAAGAGTGAATAAAAAGGATGCCAACCTTTGTCCTTTTTTTCTTTTCCATTCCACGGCGCTACCAAAAAAAAAACTTTTAGAGGTTGTTTACAACATGCAGAGTGTGGCGTCAAGGTTAGCATCATTCCCATTTCAACTCTCTTCCTTTTTTTCCCCTTTTAACCGCTCACCCGTAACGCGGGCGAAGACGCCTCATTCATCCTTGGGCGAAAAAAAAAAGAAAAAAAAAACTTGAAGCAAGGGAAAAAAAACGACAGCCTCGGAAAACCATCCCAGACTTCATTTCACCCCAACCCCTCAGTAACAAGCATGCCCCACCCCCTTCCTCGAAAACACCTTCCCACACACTTCACACTGCCACCTCAACAGCCCCAAATGCACCGCCAACACGTGCCTTATTAGGCTCCCCCGCAGCATCGGTGGGACATCGCAGTTGCGCCAGTGACAGCCGATCCGGACTTTTTCGTTGCCGCGCACGTCGTGGGCGTGCCGGAAATGGTCGCAGGCGAGTCTTGGGTCTTGGGAGAGTGGGGCACCGCAGATGAGAAAAGGGTCGTTCGGGGAGACCCATTGGCAGGTAAGGTGAGGGTACGGGGTGTGATAGGGGGCGGCGGCGGCGGTAGCGGAG
>JBBPNY010000671.1:0-13497 GCA_038091165.1 Rubroboletus pulcherrimus
GTCCGCAGGACGAGGGGAAGTGACGGACAACGTTCTAACATTGTGAGTAAAGGTGTATAGGAAAGAGCCGAACCGTTGGTTTGTAACAACCATCTTGTTCCTGTGTTGATCTCCTAAGATCTACACAGCCCTTATTCCCCTGTTTCACCCTGGCAGTTTTACTGCCCCCTTTTGATGTACCCTTGGACTGGTTCCTCTCTTCCTTTCAGAACCGTGCTGCCTCTGTGATCCCATCGCCTCATGGCACGCCTGCCAGTTTCCTTGAGGCGCTTCTTTATTTAGACTAGCCTACTATCGCGCATAGCTTGGTCTGTGCGCGATCCTGTAACTTATATAAACCCCTGCATTGTAGAACTTGCTCCCCAGCTAGTTCTACGCAATATACCACATATCTTCTGGCCTGTTAGGAATCCCTCCCAAGTCTTCTGGCTACTTCAGAGTGCCAGCTACTAGTATCTTTGTACGCTTCACCTTGGTCCAGAACCTACGGTGCGGTAGTGTCGTAACAATGACATGCCTATGGTACATACAATGAGAAATGGAAGGTCGGGGATATTTCCCTCCCTACCTTGCCATTTCTGATTTGCTGTCGTGATCGGGGATCAGATTAGTAGCATTTGTAGCATGTTAGTGAGATTTTACATACCAAATGAACCAGGGAATTTACCATGTGTCACGAAGCATACACGGTAGTAGGTGAGGCAAGAGATAAAACCTATGACTTGGAATGTTTCTCCAATATCAACACCATCCATCAACAGAACTGGCTGGCCTGTGAATGCCCGTTTGAGCATGCGAAGGATACTGACCAACTGATGCCATCGGGGTAGCAACAGCTCGCGAGTGGTGTCTGGGTTTGTGAGGCATTTCTCACCTTCCTTGCTCCACAGTTCGATCACAGCATTGGGGTTGGTGAATTTCTGGAAAAAGGGTAAGTGGTCCTTCACTCCAAGGTGACCCCATAGATCTTCTTCCATCATCTTCCCGAGATCTTCAATCCCCTCTTGCCATGGGAAGTCAATCATCTCACCGTCCAGGATCTCAAGGCTGGATTCATCAACCTCAATATTGTCCAAAGCAGCCTGGACAAGCTGTTTGACCTCACGAATCTCCTCTTTCAACGCAAGTTTTTTCAGTGCATCTCATAGGGCCTTAGGTAATTCTGATAGTAGTTCATTCGTAGTGTAGTACATTGTTGGAATAAATCACTTACTTTCGACATCCTCTCTCTTTGAATTATCATTTTGTGCGGGCGCAAGCATGGTCTCAATCCGCTTCTTCTGATCCTCAAGCTCCTGTAAGCTGGCATCGTCACGGTACTGCCAGAGAATGGTCATAAGAGAGCGCATGCCGACGAGGAAGGTGCACATCATCTTCATGAATGGATTCGCTCCATCGGCAGTAAGAGCTATTGTGAGTAATCAGCAGAATGTCTTACAGAAAATACAATGTCACTTACCTTCCCATTCTTTATCCAATGAAGCCCACTTTTTCTCAATGTCTCCAGCCTCCTGAGTGATGGCCTTGCGATAACAATGCCATGTGTTGATGAGTAGGTTATTGATGTACGCCTTGCATCAGTAAACCAACCCTTATCCTGACATCTGTGGAATTCTGTAGAGTCACTACAGATCTGTGGAGATCTGCATTACTAGGTACCTCTCTGTAAAAATTCTGTAAGTCCTGCATAGCTCTGTCAGGATGAGGGTTGGTTTGCTGATGAACCTCGAGTTGAAGCAGCTATAGAGTGCTGTAAAATGGGGGGAAGTCTATGACTCTATGGGGACTATATGTGCTACAAAGCACTATATCGTATTTTCTTTTTCCAGATCCAGGCCCGGGACATGGGATGTGGTGCGTGCAATATGTGGAACGCAGTGTGCGCAGGATACATCGCAGCACGAGGGACGTGGAACGTGGCAGGGAATAAATGTGCAGATATAACACCATATTACCACCCAGACCAACAGACGTTGCGACCGGGATCGTACGTATGGCGAATACCGGGATGGTCGCAGTTGGCATTATTCACCGAGACGAACCAGTACTGCTGTCTCCTGTGCCACGGAGACCCAGTGGAGATTTACAGCTGCGTGGTTTTAGCGTGCGGTGGTATAATATGGGTCCCTCATGCCAGATACAACCGAGCCCGACGGCAAAATCCACTGGCACGTGGCTCACTACGACGGGGTTTGTTTGAGCTCTCGATTGTCATCGATTCACGTGTATATATAAGCGCGCAGGTGAGTTCGCATGACCCTATCCCTCTCTACTCAAATTTATGCCTTACGAGTCCTAATGGACATCATGTCGATGGCCGCTTCGACGACTCTGATCGTTTCGTCAAAGTTTCTGAGGGTCGCATTTCGATGTAATGTTACTCCTGAATTGCACCAGGCAGCCTTTCAAGCCGAATATCACGAGGCGGCCAAAGGCCACACAACTGAGGCCCCCATCGTTATATTGCCAACATCGATTGCGATGTTATCGGGTAGTCGCGTTTTTAAACTTGAGTTCACATGAGGATTGGCCTACTTACCTCGTCGACTGATCACCACGAGACCTCTGGATAAACACGGCTTGAATCATTGACCTTCCAGATCAGGGTATGTAATAGAATTATGAGTATGTACAAGAGAACCATATCATAACATCAAGTACACATAATGTAAGGAGCGCAGATGATAAGACTAGATGAGAGAACAAAGGAAAACTAGAAAAAAGAATGTTCATGTATCCAAAGCTAGATTTTCGTCGGCAGCACTACCTAACAAAAGAACTGCCCACCTAAACATGAACAACGATCTAATACGCGATCAGCGGCCATAAAACTACTGGACGATCGGGCTTGGACTGTCAAGTGGATCGTTGTATGGATAGGGAGCCAAGTGGATCTCTTCATCGTAGCTGGCCTGCGGACGAATAGCTGACGGGTCGCGGCCGGTCGAAACCATGTCTGCCGGATATTTACCACCGACAATACCAAATGCTTGGCCAAAATCCATTCTCTTGTAGTTATTGACAGTTGCAGCATCTGGTCGACGGCTGGAATGAGTAGAGGGCTTGCCGCGGGCGTAGTCGAAGAAAAATCTGAGAGCCCCATAGATTTCCAAGAGGAAATCCGCTGAGAAAATGTCAGAAGCTAAACATGCGGAGAGAAACCTTCATACTGAAGTTGATGCTGTACAAGTCGGTTATAAGCGGCGTGCCATGTAGAAGTGAACTGACACACCTGTCCCACAACGGGCGCCATATGCTAGTCTTGGGTGCGCCTTTAACTTTGTACTCATTCCAAGTATACGCCCACATCATCAGGAGTGAGAAGAAGATCATCTTGCAGTCACAAAATTAACTTAGTTCAAGGCTGTCGACGTTGAACCTTACTTCGATGCAGATGGTCAGAGCATTCAAACCGTCTGCAATATTAGTCGCTGTCCAGTATTGTGTAGCTGCAGAGGCGAAACTGTGAAAATTTCCCGCAGGGACTGCTCAAGGGACTTACCCTTGATGACAGACCCTTCAAGCGCACTGAACTGTTTCATGGGAGCGGAGAATCAAAAGAGGTGCTATATCGGTATAAAGATCACTCACCATAAAAGATTGATAAAACGTGAACATGACGATAAGTTTGATGGCCAAAAATTTCGCTAGAGGCCGCCGTCCTTGAAGCTCATCTTTGGTGAGACCGTAGAATAGGAACAACCCATACAGAGCGATGCTAATCGACGTTCAGATAATGAGTATTGCGTGCGACAATAGAGAAATACCTTATGCTGACGAAGTCGATTACTTCCAGGTAGACTTCGGCGAAATATACACTGTATGGACCTGACGAACAGAGGACACCGTATGCCTCACAGATTATGCCCGCAATAGAGCACGCTTTGTCGGCGGTTCAGCGCACTGTCTAGAAACAAGTTGGAGAAGGAAATCACCTGGCCGGATGATCACGTATTGCAAGACAGACCACTGTAAACAGTCAAGATGATGTGGTCTCGTGAGGTGTCAACACCCGTACCTTGACGGTGTACATGAAATACGCCTAGTGACCAATGAACAAAGTAAGTAGTGCGTGCAGAAGCATCGAACATAAGCTTGACCTTGGTGGGGCGATATCTCCAGCAACAAAACTGTGGGGTGAGTTAGAATGATATCAAGCAATGAAAGGTCGAAGAAATTACGGGTATTGGAAGTGGTCTTTTGTCCTTGCGCTCCATAGCCTTCAGGGCATTGTGACCGGATGCAGTATCCGCTACAAACTCTATCAAGAGTAATCTGCGACAAGAAGGCTCAACCAGAGTGATGTAGTAGAAAGCTGGATACTCACAGGAAAGCGCTCAACGTAACTGCCTTATTACATTTTAGATAGGAATTCTCGCATGGATAACAAAACTTACTTCATACGCTGCAAAATTGCCATGAGTTATGTCCATGAGGCAACAAAAATACAACTCACCTGATTCTGCGAGGCTGTAGTAGGTGTAACTCCGGAAGTACCGATATGAGAAGAAGGAAATGACGGCGTAAACCGGCGGCATATACAAAACACGTAAGCTAGCATGGAACAGTTCGTCGATCCGGTTCATCGCGCAAGAGTTTGACACTCACACTTGTCGTTGTTCATTGGGCCTGTTATAGTTGCTAGAAAGAGATTTATCTAGAATGGTAAACTTGACGAATTACCGAAAACTCACCGACAGTGTTGCCAAACTGAAACGAGAGAAATGAGAACTGTCTGGGAATGTGCCATTTAGGAAGGAGCACCAAAGAACGAGACTCGGACTCACGAGTGCCGCACAACCCCCAGCAATGGCCCAGCCAATCCTATGTTCGTCCCAGTTCAAATCGCCAGAATCCCAAAAACTACTTTGATCAGTGGCTGCAGTGTTCTCCGAAGAGCATGTTGGCGCCATGCGTGCCGCAAGCAACCGGTGAAGATTGATCTGAACAAGACCCGGGTTAAAAACTCGTACAAAGACACAGTTCTGCTCGCAGAGTTCAAAGTATAAACCTGCCGGCGCCAAGGAGAATGGCAGTCGAGCGGTAAAGGAAGGGAATTGGAAAACAGTGTCGGCGACAACAGCCTCATTTGCTCCAGTTGTGCTTATGTAAAGATGCCACATTGACAGCACAGGCTTGTACAGTCCTTTGCGCGTCCCGGCCGCCGTACAGTAGACCCTCTCATAATACATATGGCAGTGGTAATGTATAAATGTCATATTGGTAACTTACCTAACATTGTGTGAATAGTTTGAAAGGATCTGGGTTTTTTTTCGAATGCGAAATATGCAAGCTGTTGCGCCTGTTGCTGAACCGACGGTAGTAGATATACTCAAGTTAATCGAAATACAGCAGTCCTTGATTCCCGAAGGATGCCGCACGCCTTCCCAGATACGAGAAAGACAAGATAGTATGATTTCTCAATGTAACATGTCTACAGCAAACTCCTAGTGACCTCCGTCGTGCTCGCCCCAGCAATTAGTACAGGCATCTCTCCAGAGGGGATCAATCAACAGAACGTGCTCCAAGGGAATCCATCGCATCGGTGTTGTACAATAGGTGTAAAGAGGGTGGTTCGCAAACCCCTTAGGTGTTCACTTCTTCTTCGGCGCCTTACCACCACCCTTGGCTTTGGCGGGAGGGGACTCGGGACTCGTTGGCGCTGCTTTGCTCTGGAATGGTTTGAGTCAAGCATCGCGTGAGGTGGACGGTTTGTACTAACGACAGGGGGGGTAGTGGTAGCCTTTGAGGGGGGTGCGGACTTGGCAGCAGGGCCGGTGGCAGGTATAGCTAAGTGGAGAGCACGAAGAACATGGTCAGCATCGATCCTGCGATAGTCCAATCAAGCGGAAAGACCGACCAGTCTTGGCGGCCTTCCTCGACATCTTGCTTCAGTGGGAAAGGTAAGAAGTGGGTTGTGGGTTGTGGACCCATTCTCAGAACGAAAGCGTGCTTTTATATAGGCTCTTCATCGCCCTGCCCTCAGCTTCGGTCGGCTTCGTATCGCAACCCCTAGTGTGGACATTCCCTATGTTTCCCGGATATTAAAAAGAGGAAGTTTTTTTAGGTCAATCGACGAGTTACCCACCAATGAGATGCCAGCTTGATTGTGCTCTTTGGGAGCTGTCAATCGTCACTTGAATTCTGTTTACAGCAAGTGAAGGGTTGGAAAAAAAGATCGACGTGATGCTGCGGAGAATCGCAATCGCGGAATAGATTGACAAAATGTGGCACCTTATCCCCCCAACCAAAAGCGCTGTCCTTATCGGAAACAAGGCTTCCGCGACGAAATCACTCAGAAAGGGTGCGTAGATCATGGAAACCTTGAAAACGTGGCCAAACCTGTACGGCGTGACAATGAACAGCGACATAAACGAGATAACCCCATACCACGATGGGCAACATAATGTGCCCATCCGCACCAGCAAGGGTGATAGATCAGACTATTGTGTTCTTCGATAAGGGAAACCCACCAATCGCAAAAGCGCTCGTGCGTTTAGGAGCATATGTCAGCGCACCTTCATTCCGGAAGCATTTCCTGGAACCCCTGTGACCTACTCGCCTTTTGCCTAGGAAAGTCTTCTCCCGTAAGATCTCGGCCGGTGAGCTAATTTGGCCACCGGCCACACCCGTATGTAACTTACGCAAAGCACGAAACGAGCTAAATGGAACAACAAGGGGTACCATTTCAGATAGCCTTGTTGCTGATCCTGACTGCCAGATGACGAGGCGTGCGGCATCCGCCATTCTGTTGTCAAACGAGATAATGAAACATCTATAATTCGAGAATGACGGATGAGGAGGCCACAACAAACGGTGCATGCATACATCAGATTCTCGGTGGTTTTCCACGATAGGCTGATGTCGTTCAACTGGAAACGATGGATTTATCTGCTAATAGGGATGCCTTTGTGAAGCATACCATGATCCTTCCGTTCGTTATGACACCGTCTTCTGACCCATGCTATGGGACAAGGGGGCATCCTAAGCCAATTCGACGATGTTCTGCCGATTTACGTCCAATGGCCGACTAGCTCGAGGCACTATCACCCCCGGGATGCCTTTTCCTCCACTCCCCAAGACCTTTCTGGAAACAATCCCGATCCATCCCATACCTGACCAGAATGAAAGTCACACCTTCAGACGAGACCGTGTAAGCATGTCCTATTTCAACAACAAGAACCACATACCGAGCTGCCTCTCCACCTCTTTGTTTCGCGATTCGTCATCGAAGAAAAGCTATTTACCAGGTCAGGGGTTAATAACAATTACGCAGTTCGATATGGTAGCACCCCTACCATCTCACTATACGGTACACCGGTGATTTTGTGAAGTTGTTTGAAATGAGCAATCTTGGATCCGGGATATATTTCCAGGTGGTCAAAGAAATCGATCGCAGGAAGCGATTCGACTCCATTAGTATCGGGGACGTTGGTAGTATCTTTGCCAACTGAGGTAGATACGGGAATCTTGATAAGTCGGAGAGCCTCTCGAGCACTTCCAGCGGTAAGGTCAAGGTCAGCGTTTCTCCTGTGGAACTGGCTCACAGTTTGGTCGCAGACGTTCTCGATGCAGCTGCGACAGTAACCTCTGGCTTGCTCTTCAATCCACGCAAGACCTCTGGGACGTCCTTGTAAAATTCTATTCTCGTCGGAGGGTTGGCGCTGTCATAGACAACTCTAGTGAGGGCGTCCGGCTTCAAGGGCGGCTCTACGTGGGAATCTATCCAAAAGTCCCATAATGTAAAACTTGGACTTTTATGAGTCGGACGTGTGCAACCAGGTTGGGCGCACGTACTCCAAGTCAAAGGCGATCAGCTTTGGGAATCGTCCATCGTCCATCTTTGTCGATCCAGCGACTCCGTTAGCTAACCTGGCTGCTGACGTGGACTACTGTCACAGGCTCAGGGAAGGAAGGTTTGCTGGTTGTTTGCTGGTGAGACCAGCTGCGAGTTGTGTTGTGACTCGAGTAGTACTAACGGCCCGCAGCGGCCTCGCAGTTCCAAACAGCCGACTCCGGCCCGGGTGTTGCCAGACGCACTACAGTCACTGAGCCTCACTAGAGCTAACTTGGTCGACAACACGGCACATTGAAAAAAGACCTGCTCCGAGCTCAAGCGCTCATTCATGACATGTATGTATTACCTTGCGTGGCGGCAGCCACTCAGTGGCCGCTCCGTGGCACCCCGGATCTGCGTCAGCCAAGGGCCTGACATGTTGCATAACTTCAACTGAACAGCTCACCTTCGTGCGCCGATCATCTATGAGGCCTTGAGGGTGGTTCAATTTCTCTGCAGCATCTTCGTCCTTCTTTCCTCACCGCCTACTGGTCACCGTAACCGGTGATTGATGGGTCAGGCCTTCAGGTTCTCCAAGAAAATTCGAATTCACAGTGACTACTCATACATTAAATTCTTTGAACCTTACAATACAAGTTTGTCAAGACGGGAAGCTCAGCATAGATTCGTGACACTTGAATCGCACGTATATCGTGAGGGAATTGATTTCGATCACCACACTGTCGCACGGGGTACGAAAATGATCTTGAGTTAGGTGCATGCACCGCCGTTTCTCCAGGCACCAGTGAGGCCTTGTGCACATGGCATCATCGTCGTCCATTTGACTTCCAACAGGAGAAGAAAGGCTTACCTCCTGATGTCTCAGCCACGTTCCATTGGTTTGCAGTCCCGAGATACCCACCTGATAAGGAATTTAGTATCCGAACGGCTCGAACGGTCCGAGAATACTCACTTATGGGTGACCTCACTACCACTTGGGTACTAAAAAGGAGTGTAGTGGGTGCAGTGTGAGCATGGATGTGACTGAGCGGGACTCACCAAACAATAATCGACCATGCAGACACGCCGGCACAGTTACCGCTTCCGGATGTTCCGGTACTCGTGGGAGACGCCGTTGACGTGGTGGTCGTCGTCGGAGATTCTGTTGAGGCAATGGTGGCCGTCGGAGACGTCATTGAGATAGTGATCGTCGGAGAGGGAAAACCGGATACTGGCCATGTGTCTCCGCAGACGGTAGTAATCCACGAGGAACCGACATCAGGGTACTGTCGAACGAACATGTCAGTGTCAATTCGCCCCGAAGCACAAATTAAAACGGAAATCACCCGCCAAACCATCACACCAGCATTTGTACAAGTCGTTGTCCGTCAGAATTTGCAATTTGGTGATTGTGCTCGCCATGGCGCCATGGCTACAAGTCACTTGGTCATAGCCATCATGGACTCTACGAATGATAAACAACCCACGGGCATGACTGAGAATATAATATATTGTCCTTGAGGAAGTTGTGTACGGAGCTGGTTGGTGAAGTCAATAAGCCAGGCCTCAGCAGTGCCTCCGCCGCTGTTAAAAACTGCAAGGTCCTGTTATCCGCAGATATCACAATCGGCTGTACCCTCATGTTCCTGAAGGCAAGCTGGGAGAAGTACCTCGTAATCAGCGTCGATGCCGTTAACCCCGTATTGGGTCACCCATGCAGCCATAGTGTTCGCCGCGTCACGGTGGACCCAAAGGCAGAGACGATCAATGAGATTCCAGCACCATTGTACTCCTGCACGTAGGTAGTACGCTGACTGCCTGTAAGCCCCTGCCAAAAGTTCTCAGCCTCATCGACTGCGCCACTGGCAGAACATCAAGAAACCAAGGGCACTGCGGACACGTTAGCTCCCTTGTTGGATTTACTATCCGACAACCACTCACAAGACATTGAAACCCTGCTCGGTATGAACGTCAGCACCTGGCAGTTGTGCATGTTACCTACTTCAAGGTCCGACGCGGAGGGAAGTGGGTTGAGCCACTTGTCGTTGTGAGCGACAAAGCGACTCGAGGAGCAGCGGGCGTTGACCTCTTCAATAAATCACGAGCAGAAGGACTGAGGCGCCTGATTTTGTCTGCCAACGGAACAGCTTGCATCAATTCGAGCACGGATAAAATCATTAGGGACGCGGTGACACCCAAGCGGAAAGACACCATTGCGCTGAAACGAAACCTTGAGCGAGCTGTAGGAGTAGCCGCTTATCCAGAGCTACATCATGATGGTTTATATAGCAGAAGAGGTCGCCCCACATCACCGAAAGCAGGAAATTTGAATTTGTTCAAGGTGAAGTCATGCGACGGAATCCCCCTGGATCTGATAGATAGTGTTGCTGCGGGACGAAGCTGGTAAGGTGAGTGCATAACGGCAGGATGGTTCTCGGTTCTGTGTAGCAAATTCGCCAGCCATTCACTAGTGACCAGAAACAGGGTTGTAAGATCTGCAAGTGAGAAAAGATAACGCCTGATCACCATAAAACCCCTAGAAGTGCTTGTCAGTGTTGATGGACGACGCTGCAATACTAGTTTGCGTCCACATGGTAAGAAGTGTGGCGATGGACACAGGAGCAGAGTGCTCACGGCCGAGGCCCATGCAGAGAATTGATTTTGGACAGACTACATGGGCATCGCTTGGCCTGCCCATGACTGCATGTCTCATTAGAACGGTCCGGTCACCGGTGATAGCGACTTCACCTTCTACTACCAAATGGAGATATGGCAACGTTGTGTGGATCACCTGTTCAAATCACACCCTCATCATTTCGGTACCGTCCCAGCCCCCGCGGACTACAAGGGATGAAGTCAAACTTATACAAATTCAAACAGCTCTACCGCATGCGCACGACCGCAGTCCTAAAGTAACTACACCAAGAAATGGATAACTCAGCTCCAAGCTCGGACCATGACCCTGTTTGAGGAGGAAGGTCCAGATGCAACGTTCAATTTTGTCTGTCTGTCGAGTCAGCACACGGACCCATGCCTCAATCTTGACTTGTATGTAAAGGTCGACTTATTTCCTCGGTCAAGCCAAGGGGCAGGAAGACTGCCAAGGCAATTGGCTGTGAGTCTCTTGTTCGGTTCCCCGGACCTGAGGCTTCATCGTTTATACATAGTTGCTTTTTGAGCTCAGGACAGCATTTCGGTACCAATCCATTATTTAAGGTCTTGGCAGGTTCTGTCACACACTGATACGTCTTCAGCTTCAGCACTCATGGATCTCCTCTCTAACACGCCCTCACTCTCTGAGTTGCTGGAGTGGCGAACCGACAAGCTTCGATCCGGGATAGTCAGGGCCAACTACAACACTCAATTCGCTCAGACTGCGTCCGAGCTCGCTGAATTTCGTCTTGTGACGGCTGGCCTTATCGATGGAATGGATGACCACGTCCTTTCTGAATCATTTCGAAGAACGGTTCATTTCACGACATATGACTCATACGCACCGTTCATTGCAAGGTTTTTCGAAAAACCATGTAAAGCAAGTGCTGTAGTCAACTTATTTGCCCCTGGACTACCGGATTATCTCTGCGAGTCCGGCTCGACGTCCGGTGGTCTTTCGAAAACCTTCCCCAAATACAACCATTGGTCAAAAGTTAGATCCTCAGATGCTGCATCGTTGGCGATCTTTGATCCTCTCCGGAGACGTACTATGGCATGCCCATGGTATCTCGGGTATGATCAAATGAATGTCGAGGATGAAGACAATTGTCCCGTCACGACGATTCACCTAGCCAGTATGTCAGTCGTGTTGCAGAGGTCGTGGTTGTATCTGGACCCTGAAAAGGACGAAGAAAAGATGTCGACATTCAGTATGAGGCAAATTACCCAATCTCCATGTTATGCTGACTTGTCACCTTCCCAGTACTCGACCACGCTGCACCGTATGCTGCTGGATTCATAAAGAAGTGGCGCTCTTTTCTTCTCATACATGCGCTATTTGCAGTCGGTAGCAAATCCCTCGAGACCATCTTCGTGGGGTTCCTCAACACGTTTGTGGACATGATACGCTACCTCGATATGGAGTTCGACGTGGTGGTGGACTGTATCGCGACCGGTACTATCCCAGATTTGGACGGGGTAGCAGAAGTTCGGCATTACTTGGAAGTCAGTACCAGCTATTGAAATGCATATCGAAATCTGAACCTTAGCCAGTTGAACATCTTTCCGGACCCCGAACGTGCGGCAGAGCTGCGTAGTCTTGGTCGTCCGTCTTCTCGACCAGGGTGGTGTAGTCACGCTTGGCCGAACTTGCGTTCAGTCACTGGTGTCGCCAGTGGTTCCTTCGCATCATCCATCCCGTTGGTGCGTTTATCGTCTGGGTATCTTGTCTTTTCCCCCCACTGATCTGTATAGGCTCAATGGTTCCTTGGTCCCAACACCGATATACGTCCTCTTGGTTATGGGAGCACGGAGGGCTTGATTGGGATGCCTTACAACCCACTCGAGCTGAACCAGTTCAAGCCTAGTGATATAAACATCATCGAGTTTTTGGATATCAGCAAGAGTGACTCAATCAGTGCCCTTGCACAACTTGTGGGTATTCCTCGTGAGATGAAGCTCCTTGGTGATTAGTATTGTAGTGGGAGGTTCAGCTGGGAAAACGATATGAAGTCGTGTTGACAACCCCAGATGGCCTTTGGCGGTATCGTCTCGGGGACGTAGTTGAGTTCTCTGGGTTTGACCCAATAGATGGCGTTCCCATCATCCAATTCGTCGAGCGCCGCCAGTGAGTGTACCCATGTAATCTCACAATGCATTTCGCTGACTGACCCCGTCCCCTCGACAGCGTGATCATCCGGTTCCCAGATTTCATGGTCACCGAAAAAGAGTTGAGGGCTGCCATGTCATCCGTGGCTCCGAATGTGCTCGTGAAAATCGTCGATTGGACCGCGACGATCGACGACCGACGCCTCCCTGCCACGATCGGATTTTTCGTCGAGCTCGCTGACGACCAAGGTACGCCTTCCCCATCTATCTCATCGCTTCGCATCTCTTGCCCACGGAATCACGACACTCTGCTGCAGTCTCTGACCTCACACTCGCGACGGAACACATGCTCGATGAGCTGATCCGATCCAACCAAAACATCGCTTGGGCCCTCGCACACGAGGTATTCCGCAAACCGACCATGCGGCTGGTCCGATCCGGGACATTCAGCGACTTTCGCCAACTGAAACTCGATGAGGGCACCAGCAACTTCGGACAGGTCAAGGTGCCCGTCGTCCTACCCAAGGCTGCGTACGTCACCTGGTTTTCGAATCGGGTCATGCAGGAGTTGTGACATGTTTTTCGTCGTGAATTTTATTTTTCCCTTGCGATTTCATCTCGTGCTTCGTGTCCCTGACGACGTCCGATGCGCGGGTCAGAGTGACCGCTGGTTGTTTGTAAATTAGGATACCCTTTTTTGACATTCTACATGCACGTCCTTACATGCTCACACTATGGACTATTGTAATTCAATCCGTCATATTATAAGCAGCTCGACGCGCATGCTTGCAATATGTATGCCACTTGTAGGAACTTGTTCATAGTAAATACAGTTCTTTGTAAGTGCATGATACAATGAATACTCGAAATTCAGTGGAAAACCCACTGAATATTGATGTAGTTAATTTCGTTGATGCCAGATGCATTTTTCCACTGAATGTTCGGCGCACAATCCCTGA